>JAECUM010039960.1:0-25760 GCA_016617855.1 Megalonaias nervosa | reverse complement strand
TTTTGAAAGTGATGTCAAGCGTGCGACTATGTTCAAATTTCTCTTGGCGGAGTTATGTGCTCATTAATATTGTTGTGTATTGATGAATCTGCGCTTGTGTATTTATTTTGGAATGCAGCTTAAATTCAATTACTTTGTTTATTGTAGTGAATGTTTTTTTTTTTTTTTATATATATATAATTAAACCTTTGTTGTATTTCGCTCATATTTTGCGTCATGTTTGCTTTACCTGTTACGACTTTTCTTCCTAGCAACAATAGATATGTTGAATTCTTGTTTGTAATCTTCTAACTCTGGAGAAATGGGGCTATTCACCTTTGGTGATGCTTGATATTGCTATTTCCGTGGGGGCTTTTTTTGTGTTTATATCATACTAATTCTTTTTCTATCTGTGTGTTATCGACCTTTTTCTATTTAAATAGGAAATAAACTTCTGAGGAGTGGATATATTGAAATTAAAGAATTTAATAATCCTGCATATGAAATGATGGTGTGGTGGATACCCACTAATACAAGTTGATGATGCTGTTGTAATTTAGGTCAAGGTTAAGGACGTCTTGAAAATATTGTTCTAAGCGAAGGTACTAGTATTTCACGCCAAATTTTTTATCTGTTCCAAAAGGACATGAAGACAGGCCTTGACACACTTAATTACGGTGTAGTTTGCAAAAAAGCAACATTTGAATACCGAAAAGTCACACTATTTTATGAAAAGCTACATGGACAGTTACTTCAATTTTTGAAGAAGGTTACATCAAATGTTTGCAAGCAAACACTACTATAGCAGGTAAAGCTGGAAGGAGCATGTTACTCTAATTCTGCATAAAACACGGGTTTATTCTGGTACTTCATGTTGACATTATGTATCAATGCTCCACATTCAATGATACACATAACAAAAGAAAACAAAAAAGAAACACATTAGTATCCATGATGAAAATGAGATACAATACTAGACAGAAATGGACCGTTTAATTGGCAGGTACAAGAAGCAGCAGCTAAAATTGACGATTTATCAAGGAAGAACACAAAGCTGAAAACATACACCTGGGGTGAAGAAAATATACAACACAAAAAGGACAGACCACTTCGAGGTTATGCAAATGCTGCAGAAGATGTCAAATCAAAAACAGATTAAATGAAATCTCATCTTGAAACGTATGACAAACAGCAGAGTCAGAAACGGATAGCATGAAAAGCGCTAGAAAATTTGTATTACAAAAACATTTAGAACGTACTTATAAAAACGAACGTATTTAATTAGACATTTAACACATTTGGAACGCAAATCTACATGTCACAATTTTCATTTCAAATGACCATTAATGCAGCTTGATATGTGTCCCAATTCCAAATTGTTGAGGGTATTTCAGTTAATGTCGCCTCATTTAAGCACAAGCCCTGTCGACTTTCATTTGCATAGCAAAACTTTTAGTAAATGATCAAATTGTAAAATTGTAAAGGTATTTTGTACTTCATCCAAGTGATGTGAATGATGCTTAAACTACATCCATAAGTACCTTTTGTCTTACAATCACAACATTTTACCACGCAGTATGAAAATTACTGGTAAACTATTATAATGCTCACTTAAACTTGTCTGTGTCGAGTTCCGTAAGCAGTCATTTCAAATTGCCAAGCCACTAGAAGATTATATAAAAACAGAGTTAAGGACCTGCCTGCAACGAAGTATGAGACTAAGAATGTAATTATACTTCGCAGGACAATAATGCAGAAGACAGTATAATGCAGACGACAGTCTGTTGTGGCTTGCCTTTTCTTACTGAACAGCGCAGTTTGCTTTGTAGGAGCATCTACTTCCTTATCCTTAAAGTTTTCTTTTATTCCACGTCCGGTCCGTTATCAGTGTTTACAGCAACCGTTTCTTGCACGTCCATTGTCAGTGTTCACAGCAACCTTTTATTCCACGTCCCTTTTCAATGTATACATCAACCATTTCTTCCACGTCCCTTATCAGTGTTAGCATCAACCTTTTCTTCCACGTCCCTTATCAGTGTTTACTGCAACCTTGTCTTCTACTTCCCTTATCAGTGTTTACAGTAATCTTGTCTTCCACGTCCCTTATCAGTGTTTACTGCAACCTTGTCTTCTACGTCCATTATCAATATTTTACATCAACCTTTTATTCAACGTCCCTTATAAGTGTTAGCATCAATCTTTTATTCCACGTCCCTTTTCAGTGTATACATTAACCATTTCTTCCACGTACCTCAGTGTTTACATCAACCTTTTCGTCCACGTCCCTTATCAGTGTTTACAGTAACCTTTTCTTCCACGTCCCTTATTAATATTTTATATAAACCTTTTCTTCCACGTCCCTTATCAGTGTTAGCATCAACCTTTTCTTCCACGTCCCTTATCAGTGTTTACAGTAACCTTTTCTTCCATGTCCCTTATGTTTACATCAACCTTTTCTTCCACGTCCCTTTTCAGTGCCTATAGCATCCATGAAAAGATCACGGATTCAAGACAACACTTTTAAGTCTACTTAAGGACTGGAAGGAGGCTCTTGAAATTGCTCTCCTGAAATTTCTTCGATAAAATGTATTTTGTAGATTTAATTTATATTGTGTGATTACCTTTCGTCCAAGATTGTAAGTTGTAAACAGAATGTTTTTGGTATATTTGAGTTGAAGACTATTCTTGTTTAGAATCAGACTTGAATTTTCCATTGGAATGATTCACATCTAGGTCATGTGAAAATGTGTATCAATAGAGGTCTGATAAAACAATGATTCATTCCTGTATTACGTCAGTCTCTGGGAATCCATTTGTGATCAGAGTTTACATTTGTGTTCATTTATAAGAAACTATTTTATTTACGATATTCATTGGAATTAATAAAATGATTATTTGTGAACTCATTCAAAAGCATTCAGAATCGCATCACTGTGTTATATCAGGACATTCAAGCTATTGGAATTCATTCGGAACAGTCTATATTTTTGTACTTGTCGTATGTATGTATGTATGTATGTATGTATGTATGTATGTATGTATGTATGTATGTATGTATCAAAATATGCATCTATGTATAGGATTTAACTGCACTTCGGCACAAACCTGGCTATATTGTTCCCATTGAATTTATGTATCCTGAAAATTCACCCAAAACATAGATAAAGGCAAACAAGTGGAAAGAGTCTTGAAATTGTGACGACTCTATGGTCTTAAACAAGTAACAGAAAAGAGAGAAAACCGACAAGTTTTGTAAAATTCAACAAATAATTGATTTCCTTTCAATACAAAGTGAAAATTTTAAAAGAACTTACAGTATTGTGAATTAAATCCCAAACAGTCATAAAAGTTTCATGACCAGTCAAAACGTATATAGTTCCGAATGATTTTCAGTGTTATGAATGAATTCCAATCTTGAAAGTGTCAATGTATCAGTAGTCTGGAATGTGGCGATGTGCTAACCGTCTTGACGTATCACAATGACATAATCCAAAATGTCCTTGAATGAATTCACAATAATCCCAGAACAGTGATTTAGTCCGAAAATATTTTCGAGCACATTGTAATTCCAGTGAATAATTTAAATAAATAAATCATCTCTAATATTAACTGACACACAAGTTAAATTGATTCCACTAAGATTGGTGTTGTGAGATGGAATGAAAAATTATCTTTACTTATCCATTACATGAAACTTAAGTCACAATATGAGGACCAGTATAAGGGTCAACTTAATGGAAATTTCCATCAAACTAATATTCTTTTCTTTAATCTTCTTGGATCAGAATCAAAGATGTATCTAGAACCCAAAATCAAGTAAACATGTTTACCCTACACGACATTAGGCATGTAGGCACAAACTCCTACCCTCAATTATGGGCAAAAGTCAATCATAGAAAACAAATTATCTATCTATCTATCTATATATATATATATATATATATATATATACTCTATATATATATATAGCACTAACAATATATATATATATATATATATATATATATATATATATAATCATTAACAAAAGCCAACACAGAATACAAATTAAATATACATGACAAAATATACAGTCAAATTCTTTATATAAACTATACACTTTAAAAATCCTAAGACCTTCTCAGCTAGAATATTATGTAGTATTGCTTTCATTAGGTGCCATTTGCGGCATTCGTACCTATTCTACCCAGTCGCGCCGGAAAGGGGGTGAAGTGGGGGATGAGACATGAATTAATTTGTGAGTTTTAAACAAGTTTGGCACTCACATTTATCAAAACCAATTTTCGAATAAATTGTACAAGCGATCCGTGGACTACCACTTTTCTGTCTTTACAGTTAACTTGCCGTCACTGTTCCAGGTGCATGAATGAGAGGTTGGTGAAAATATATACTGTTCTCAAATGTAAGATATATATAGCACCAATTTCATTGCACTGTCCGAAAGGATAAATAAGAATAAGATGGTAATTCCCAAATTTTTCTCTAAGCGAAATATATGTGTGGGGGAAATATCGTCAGAAGTTGCCCATCTTTACGGCTGTGATTTTAATTTTCATGCTGGCTAAGGGTTACGTAAAGTATATGACAGTCGGCTTAAGGTTTTGAGGCAACAGCAATGGCCGGCTATGTGTTTATTTAGTAATAGACGGTTGATCGCTAAGAAGGTCAAATTTATGTGCACAGATTTACATGTGAGAAGATTTGTGCCCACGCACCTGGAACCTTAAACGAGGCCTACCAGCTAATCGGAATTGGAGGAATTTAAATATCTACCAGTAGGAGGAGCTAATGTCTCAGACAGACAAGGATACAATGAAATATCTAGCCCAACCTATGTCAAATTAATCAGTGGTTTCCTGACTTTTGAGGAGAGCGGAGGATACAAAGAAGTATATAAAAGGATTCTAGGGGAAAAGACTGTTCCGAGCGAACGAGGCTCGTAAAAACGGGGAGAGGAATTGAACTGGGAAAAGAAATAGCTTCTATAGGAAGCTCCCAGCGTGCTCGTGAAAGACGACACTCATCTCCCGGGATGGGAAAGGAGGAAGTATAAGAATGAATACAGAAGAACTGTGGAAGGAAGAATGCAAGAAGTAGCATAGGAAGGGTGCATGAGAAGGAGAAATAGCACAAGCGCCACAGAAAGAGTGCAGGAGGGAAGAAGAATGGAGAACAGAAGAGGAGAGAAACAATGCAGATGAATACAAGGAACTACTCGCTGAAAGGAGACTCTCTCACATTAGGACGTTAACTCTCATATGATGAAATAAAGAAAGGCATTTATTAACGGGTCAATTGATGTAATAATTTATGAGTGAAGTGTAATTGGAAGATTTATAACCAGAAATTTTACTTTAATAGTTTTATTTATTATTAATATTGATTAAATTGATATATATTTTACCTTGAGTTGTTCATGTATATAGGCTGTCGGCTTGCTGACTGGAGGCTCGTGAGTCATTCAAAATTTAAATGTCCACCTTTCTTTCATATTAGTCCTAGTACTGTAGAAGAGATGTGACAGCATGAAATAATCATATTTAAAAAATGGGTAGAATTAAACTTAGTTTTTAAGCCTAAAAGTATAAAGATCACAGTGAATATAACACTAATTTAATTAAAAAGTGTGAAAACCATAATCAGTGGATCAATAACTCCGTGAATGGCAAAGATATTGTCACGTTTGCTAAGCCCCAGCTATAGAGTCATGTAAAAGCAATAATCTACCTGTCTTGGGAATATTACTGCGGCCTTGTGTTTGATCTCTAAACATTGCCGCGGGGTTAGTGTTGAATTCTTACGCAAGGTTACCATGACCAGCCAGAGACCGGAAACTTGAGTTAACAAAGGCTTGCCGTTATCATACCTATACGTTAAAGGTTTGTTCAAAGATCAAAAGGAAATCCACGGGGTGAACGGGGCGTGTTCTTATCCGTCCCCACGTTGACAGACAGCGAGAGAGACATTGTCCGCTAAGTTTGATTGGATCGGTCCACAGCTATATCCAATCAAAAATTGAGATAGAGGGCGTGATTACAATTCAGACCCGAATGATACCTTCCGAACTCGTAAGACTAATTCAGTATTCGCCTGAAAGAATTGCAGATCAATAGTGTTTACTCCGAGAAGAAGCCACTCGTAATCTGGCGGCAGATCTTAGAGATAGATTCCAAGGAAAGACAAAGCTTCAAAAAGGTCAGTAAGTCATTTGCTCGATTTTTGCAGAATATTATGGCATCATAGTCATAATTATTTGTAGTATGTACACTTAATTACTAGGATCGTTTAGTGTGTAGAATTACCTTTGTAGTGTTTCACGTATATGCCTATTTGAGAAATGGGCTTGAGCCTTACGTAGAGAATTATGTAGCTTGTTAGCTTGTGGTCAGAATTAATTTTGTAATTCGCTGTTAGGTTACTTCATAGTAAACCAGTGCATTTATTAATGCGTTATGTTAGAATTTACACACACTTGAGTTGTGAATTTGGAAAATGGTTGAAGTATGTAAGATTAGTTACTATGGACGTATGCATATAGCAGAGCATGGATATTTGAATATTTACGTACTTTGTATGAGTTGTAAGGTAAAGGAATGCGTCTGATTATTGTGATATTGTTTAGTATAACGGGATTAGGAATATGTACTGATGTGACGGAATTTATTGATGTGTGTATAAGAAGTAACTGATACCGTGCTGTATTATGACGTTTATTTTACCATACAAGAACGTATGGGTATCTCGATGTGAACGAATTAAATTTAATAGCCGTTATCTGATGATAGGATGTGTGTAGTGTGAGATGAGAGGGCTAAGGAAAAAGATTGTACCGTTCTTGTGTTTTCACAGGAAACTTTTTAGGGGGCAGAAAACTTCCGGTTCCATTGGGTCCCAAGTCTTCAAGAGTTGGAGACGGAATTTAGACTGTAGCCGAGACAGTCAAAGTCGACAGAAGAGTAGTCGTGGGGGAGAAAGTGGATGAGGAGAAGGAGTCTGGAGAAAGTGAAGGAGGAGGGGGAGTCTAGAGAAAGTCGAGGAGGAGGAGGAGAAGGAATTTGGAGAAAGGTCGGGGAGGAAGAGAAGAAGGAATTGGGAGAAATAGGAGAGAGAAAGGATACAACAGATGAGTAGAAATACAAGGATAGGCGGAAATCAATCTCAGACTGCTAATCAAGTGATGCAATAGGCTTATTAAAGGGTCGAGCGGAAGAAGTGTAATTGGAAATTTGAGTCATTTGATTATTGAATTGTTATTAAATTGCTATTCATTGAATTTCAACCTTTTTGTATATTTAACCATCTAACCGTCAGCATTGCTGACTGGGAGCTCGGAGCTTTACATCTATCTTTCACTAAATTTAACTTCCAACAAAATAGAGCCTGGGTGGGACTTCTATAATAGTTTAAATAAAATATTGGGAGCACCCCACCCAACCATATACATCGTTGCAGATGTATTTCCCATTAAGTGGTCACTGCACAGGGCGGCAAAATTTGGGGGCGGATCACAAATTTTAAAGTATGAAAATCTTTTCTTGTTATTTATTTTATATTTTTTTTTTGTGAAAAAAACAAACGCAAAAGCTCTTACATATTGTCATTATTTAAAGGCAAAGACCTTGTAAAGGCTCTGGTTTTAAGGCGTTGGGGGGGGGGGTTTGGGGGGGAGGCGGCAACTCTGACATTGCCGGGGGTGGGTGGGTCAGAAATCATAAATCCTGGGTGGGTGGTGGTGCATGGGTGCATTCATACCTTGCAATAACTTAAATTAAAATTACACCTGTAGGAAACAATGCCCAACAAAACATACAGAAATTATCACACACACACACACGACAGGATTCCCTAAGTTTGAGTACAGGACTCAAAATGGATTACATGCAGAATCTTATTTAGGTCGATAATCGTACGAGCTGTTACTCTGGAGACTATTATTTTGGATTAAATATAGGCATGGAAATACGTGGGGTTTTCCATCGCCATACCTATAAATAATATTTCTAATCAACACGGCACTACCGATGAATTACAACGGATATAGTAAACGAACAAGTTATGAACAGCGTGAAGGTGTGATTATTTATCCATCTGCATGTAAGTAAAGAACTAAGTGAAATGTTAACGGAATCGACTGCAATACATTTTATGTGAGGTCTTTGGCTTGTTTTACGGTTTTGTTAGAAATATGTAACGATATTAAATAAATATGCGTTGTATACTCATACAATGTGTCGCTGTACAGTCATCGTTTACCGGGTAACGAGATGAAAATTTACAAAAAAGGAAAGAAAGGAAAAAAGAGAAAGAAACAACAAAATGCCCAAAATGTAAACGTCAATGTGTTTATATTGACCAGTAATAGCTGCAATTAGAAGATCATTCACCGATAAGGAACCGTTCATTTAAATTTTTGCAGGTGGGATGGGTTATTTTCCTTAGAACAAGAATTCAATGTTCAATCCCTAGGTGTGGTTAAAAGGACAGATGCCGTTGGTTGTGGTCAGTTTGAGAGGGAAACTGTTATACTGACTTATTATTTTGAGTCTATCTATACATGAATAGGTATTGAATTCGTCACAAATTCATTAAACCAAACATACAGATCTTACATCATTTTGCTTACACCAGTGGTTAGTTTCTACTTCTCCTTTCGAAAGATAGCTTAAAATATTTCAGCTAACACTATAGTATTGCATACGGTCAGCTGGTCATGAAAAATTTGTTTCGTGGCAATAGTGCGTTTAACTAAGTTATAACTAAAATGAAATAAAAAATTATGACAGGATTTGTTTTTCTGACCAGGAGCATCAAATTCCTATTCCACACGTGATTGTGGTGCCTTTCCCAGTAAACCTGGTTTCTAGGCAAATGGCATCCGCAATTCCTTCGATTGACATTATTGACTAAGAAGTGCTTTCTACCTGAATTTCTACCCATTAGCTTAAATGCCACAGTTGCTGGTTCCAAGTAAATGAAGTATTGTTTTCTATCACACTTTTTAGACTGACAGACTGTGCATTACTTTGAGTTACATATTATTTATTAATGCTAATTCTACTCTCTGAACTTTTATTTTACTAATCATTTATTAGAGAGTGGATGGGTGTTTCCTTGCGTAATATTGATGACGTATTGTATTGCATAATTAACTTTTTGTATAAACGTTTCATTTTACTCTGTTTCATTATATTAAATGCAGAGACCACAATTACAATAAGATATGAATACTCGGTTTCAGTTATCTGACCGAGATATTGAGAGAATTAATTAAAATTGGTATTGCACCAATTGCATACACATAATTTATAAAACGACTTCAAAATTCCATTTTTGCTTGCCAATTCCTACACATAAAATTTTGTTGACTTCCCCTAACCATGCCTCGAAAGACTGACTTTTGCGTCCAGTCACTGAACCAGTCAGTAATTTTAATTTAGACATGGCTTATGTCACCCTGATTAAAGTAATCACTTCTCACATTGAACTTGAGTGTTTATTTCTCCAAATATGTAATTTGCCTTTCAGCGAAAGTATAAAGGGAAATAATCAAAGTAAAGTTTGATAAACATCATTAGCCTGGATTTCAGTTGAGGGTAAGTTCAAAGTCGATATGTCGTAAAAGTTTGTAAACAGTTATGATTAAAACACGAGTCTAATTGTCTTGGAGAAAGAAATAAGTTCGTGAAGTTTTAAACCAAATTTCATGACATTAACGTTTTTCTTCGGACAGCCAAGTGCTAAAGAGATAAAGAAGTCAGGACAACAAAATTTACCACAAAAGCATGGGCGCCTGCAAAACAATGGGGGGGGGGGTGCCAACCATGTAGTGGTCAGCTATTAAGTTTTACAGATGTAGGCCAAAACATGTTTAGAGGTGAAATGGGGGGGGGGCAAGTGTCCCAACCCCTTGCCCCTATGTGTGGGCGCCCATGTACAAAATTGTATAAGAGAGAAGGTTTCGAAACTTTGAACTTGAAATGTTAAAAGTCAGATTTTGTCAAAGACGAAAGGATGATATATATTCACAATTTTAAATGCACGATTTAATCTGTTGTTTTGAAGTAATGATTTCTCCCTTTTCAGTGCAATTGCCTATATTTTGTCATTGCTACACTTTGTTGAGGATGGTTTCATACCTTGCATTTAAGTTGTCTTGTTAATCTTTATTGTGTTCATTGGGACCGCAATTCGTTGCTGACAGTAAACCGGTGTATTGAGGTCAAGATTTTATTGCCCAATACACATATTGATTCCTAACAAAAATGTATATATATATATATATATATATATATATATATATATATATATATATATATATATATATAGTATATATATATGTCTGCTATTCATATATATAAGGTTATATATACATATATATGTATATATATATATATATATATATATATTGACACGTACCTGGAAATGTAAGCTGTGACGTGGACCATACCTGTACTTGATACTCATTTGCTGTTAAAGTAGGATACCGATATTTGTATCAATAACAGGTATAGTGAGATTTTTCAAATGGGAAATAACGCAAAAAGTGAGTAAGATACGTCTGTTGAGGCTGCTATGTTCAGAATAGTTTGTAAAAGCCAATAACTGTCGTCAACTCGAATGTGAGTAAACAGTACTCGTGTAGTAAAAAGTGGTTATAAATACATATTTAACATTACATTAATTATTAATTAAAGCTTGTACAAATTGACACTATTTCACAAATAGGGGTCGCCTGGAAGGATGTCTCAACGGTCCCGAATATTATAATTATTAATATTATGTGTGTGTATGTGTGTGTGTGTGTGTGTGTGTGTGTGTGTGTGTACATATCCCATGTTGTTAGTTATGTAGATAACCAGACACTGAGAATTGACTTGGTCTAGAATTTAACAGGGTATACTAGCAGTTTTTGGTTCTTTAGAAATTTCTAAAGTTATGATACTGTATCTGTACTGTAGTCGAGGTAATGTAAACTGATTGGAGTTATATGACTGTAACTCAGTCGATAAAGTTTCATTTAACCATAACATTCTTCATAAGGTTTAACAACCACGAGAATATGGTAATTTACATCCAGTTAAGGTTTAAGGACGATATTCCACAGATCTTTTAAATGCTCTGGTTTTAGGGCTTTGTTTTGGGCTAGTGGGTGGAGGGCGGCAACTTTGACATTGCCTGAGAGCGCCTAAAATCCATCACTGGTGGGTGGGGGTGGCATGGGTGTGTTCATTCCTTGCAAAAAACGTGCATTAAATCATCACCTGTAGGGCGGAATGCCAAACAAAACGACCGCTCCATTGGCCTAGTGGTTAGAGCGGGTTCGAACCACGGCCGAGTCATATCAATGACTTATAAAAATGGTACTAACAACTGCCTCGCTTGGCGCTCAGCATTAAGAGGTTAGTGTTTTGGACTGGTCGGCCTGGTGTCAGGATAATGTGACTGAGTGGGACATGATGCTACATGTCTGCGGCATGATGCCTCAGTGCTTGACATCACTATAAACTGCCACACTGCAGACATCGTAGTGATGTGACTGAAAAATTGTTACAGCTACGTTAAAAATCCAAGTTACATACACCAAAAAAAACCACTCCGAAATTGTCACACACACACACACACACACACACACACACACACACACAGAGTATTCCCTAAGTTTGAGTGCAGGACTCGAGATGGATTGTGTGCAGAATCTTCCAAAAGTATTTAGGTCGAAAATTGTAAGAGCTGTTGCACATGAAACTATTATTTTGGATTAAATATATGTATGGAAATATGTGGAGTTTTCCATCTCCATACCTATAAATAGTATTTACGTGGGGTTTTCGATCTCCATACCTATAAATAGTATTTCTAACCCACTCTGTCCTACCGATGAATTTACAAACGGGCATAGCCACCGAACAGATTGTGAACTGGATACGTGAGAATACATGTCCATCTGCAAGTAACTTAGTAAGTAAAGAAATAACTGAGATGCTAACGGAATCGACCATAATACACGGTGTGAGCTCTTTGGCTTTGGTTTTGTGTGTGTGTGTGTGTGTGTGTGTGTGTGTGTGTGTGTGTGTGTGTTATAAATATGTAACAATACCGAATAAAGGACGTTGTTGACTCATACAATGTGTCACGATACAGCCATCTCTTAATATGCATACCATTTCAGCGTATATCGATATTTTGCACATATTTATAAAAACTTTCTAAAAGCTTTAAAATGAAAGCAGCGGTGACAACTGTAGAAAACTTCAACTGCAAAATTGAATATACTGTTTATAATTAAGTACAAGCCAACAAGTATTTATATGTCATGACTTTCTATGAACCAGTAGAGCAACTTTTGGGTTTTATTTTTATTCAAAACGTATCAAATAACGAAAAAGGACATTAAAAGTTCTTTGTTTTAATTCAAAGACGCCCCTTTCTTTGATGGCAATTCTTCATTAAAGGCATTTGGCAAGATCAAAGATTCATAAGAAATATATAAAATCCTAATGAAAAAATGGGTTCATTTTATGCCGATAAGTTGAAGTGGACGGTCATGGAAACGGAATACGAAATAGATCCAAATACAGAATCTAAAAAGTCATGTTTGGCATTATTTTGGACTGAAAAAAGACAATGAGCTGCTGATGCAATTATTATTGGCACCGTCGTGTGAAAGCTGTGTAAATATGACATCAAATAAAATGGAAATGCAGCCTAAATAGTCATTTGTCTCGTCAGCATAAACTCTTTTCTGCATAGACAAATGCGTCCTCGGCGAAGAGTGTTCCAGTGAAAAGTGTCAAGACTACAATTCCATCTTTCTTTGCACAGTCCACACAATAAAGCGTTGATTGTGACCGACACGATGCAGTTACAAATGCAGCTGCAAAATTTATTGTCAAAGATCTGAGACCATTTAGTGTTATCATTAATGATGGTTTTAGGAATTTAATTAAGGTGTATTACCCGAGATATGATCACTAATTTGAAATGTAAATGTAGCTACATTTATACTGAGACATTTATAACTTGTTAGGGTGGTTAAATAACACTGCATTTCTTAAAGGTTCTTTTCCAGCACTTGGGTGTTTTTTTAAATTAAAGCATATCATTTACTATAATTTGTACTAGTGTTATCATTTTATGTAAATATTTCAAGATCTCGCAATATTATTGCGGTACATGAAATATCGCGATATATGATGCTGCTGCTGAAGGCGTCTCGTTGCAGCCCTAGTCGATATGTCGTAAAACTTTGTAAAGAACGATGATTTAAACACGAGACTAATTGTCTTGGTGGGGGAAATAAGCTCGTGAAGTTTTAAACCAAATTTCAGACATTAACACTTTCTTCTTTGAATATACTAAAGAGATAAGCATGTCTGGAAATTAAAACTCACGACAAAATGTATCCATTAAGATGACCATTCCACTGACGGCATCTATCAAACTATATCGTAAGAGAGAAAGTTTCGAAACATTTAACTTGAAATGTTCAAAATCAAATTTTGGCAAAGACATATAGATGAAAAAGTTTTGATATTAACCCCACCCAACCCCCACTCTAACAGAACTGTATTTCTACCAGATACAAAGGCAAAGAGAGTGTAAGAAACTATTTTATCTAATCTTTATTATTTGTTGTGCTTCAGAAAATGTTGCTAATGCTCAGGAAAATAAGAACTGAACAGTTGCTTACCGTTTTTCTAGCTGAGAATTTCATTTAAGTAAAAAGTATACAATTTTCCCCAAGGATAGGTAGGTTCAGTGGCGCGTATCTACGTGCGGGAATCTTTGCTCCCGACATGCTTTGTTATTGCCATTGAAACACCGCTATTCTAGTGAATTACTGATACTACTTGCTTCATCTGCAATGAAGCGATGAACCCGCATATTCTGAAAACCTTTCGAGCAAGGTCAGAGTATTATAATTGGAAGAAAACTAGTCATGGAATTTTGAAGATTTTATTAACATAGATTTCTGTGGTAGTCAGTCAGAAGAAACTAGGCAGATTTCATAATTTTTTTTTTTTTTTTTTTTTTTTTTTTTTTATGACGGAAGGGCTTGGTGAGGACATTAGAATATACAGCGTATCAACATGCCACGAACGCATGACGTGATCGTCTTTCAAGAACGGGGTTCTTCATTGTACCTGCAGTCGCCATAAACACCTTCAGAGAGCAACCCTCTTGCAATCTCATCTTCACAGGCAAGGCGGTTTGAGAAGTCATGGACGACTTCTGGTGATAACTTTAAAGTTGCTTATTGGGTAATTAGAATGATCATCAGTTATTTTAATAAAACTGCCAAACATAAAAGCTTTAAAAGACGACTCTGCCATAAAAAAAAGTATTTGTTACGTATCCGTAGAATGCAATCAACATAGTTTTAAAATACTTGTAATGATATATAGTAACAGTTTTAAATGGGGGATTTAATATGGTGTTTGGAAGAAATAATTTCTCCCTCCTAATGGCGGATTTGGAAAGATATTTTACAAGACCTGCAAAACAAAAAAGATTTAACAGTCAACATGAAATACTTGTTACATGGCAATAAAAAGTAATTTTCGTGCTTATAATGTTCATCTGTCACAATTTTTATTCGACGATTGAACATGTTGTTTTGAAGAAATAATTTCTCTGTTCTCAAAGTAACTGTAGCCAATATGTAGTCATTTTTTATTTTGTTCATTGGGACCCGATTTCAATACCGATCGAAACAGTAGAAAGAACAACGGTGTATTCAGTTAAATATTCCATTGCTTAATACTCATAAAAATTCGTGACAAAACTAATATTGTCGATTATATATCTCGCCGATTTGCTCTAATTCTGGATTGGACAATTGTATATAATAATGTAGACTTAGTGCTGCGCCTAATCTTTAGAGGCTCAATGCGCTTAACAATATTAGATAACACATTCAAATATATACAACGAAAAGATTAAAAGAACAAAGACCATGAAATTACAAAACAAAAATATCCTGTGTTTGATTCTGGATTGAATGGTTAGCCAATGGAGGTTACAGAGCCGGGTGGGGGGTGTGCTCATGTGTGCTCAGTTCAGAAGAAGAACCATTCCCTTCAGGACAGGACAGGACCGTCATCGACATCCCCGAAAGACCATTTCGGGAGGACACTTCTGTGACTGTGCCAAGGAGTGTAGAGTCTCCAAGAACATTACACACTGTCCCTACGATTCCACATTTTGATCACCAAAAATGTTGTACAGAGACTTGTTTATATTCCACTTTGATCGTTTTGATGTGTCTTTTATTAATGTACTTAACCATTTGGCTTTTATGTATTTTTGTCTTTCGTGTTGTTCACTTTTAAAGATGGCATTGAACGTGTCCTGAAAAAGTATAAAAACTCTTGTCTTGTCTGTCTTCGTTTCAAAACTGACATTCCTTACAGTATTATGGCTACCTCTACTGTCTCTGCTCCCTCTCCCTCCACTTTCAAAGTCATCGACGAACACTTAGATCGTGCTAGTTCGGAGGCCTTGTATCTTCGCCATCCCTTTAACATGGTCATTGCCGGACCTAGCGGTTCAGGCAAAACCGAATTTGTCAAACGTTTGATCGAACATAAACATCATTTGATCGATTGTCCACCTCAACGAATCGTGTGGTGTTACAAAGAGTGGCAATCGACGTACAGCCTTCTCCGAGAAAGTCAAGGCGATTCCATCGTCTTTGTGGAAGGCATTCCTGGCGAAGACGACGGGATCGTGTCTGACCCTAGTCAAACCCATCTGGTCATCTTCGACGACATGTTAGAAGAAGACGAAGAAGAAATTACACTGTGGTTTACTCGCAAAGGGCATCATCGTAATGCCAGTGTCATTTACATCATTCAAAATTTGTTTCAACAAAGTAAAGTCCACCGCACCATCAGTCACAATGCTCATTACATGGTCTTGTTTAAAAGCCCTAGAGATAAATGGCAAGTGCAAGTGTTAGCCAAACAGTTAGGAACACCTTGGCTGACTCATGCGTACGACGATGCCACTCAAACTCCACACGCTTATTTACTCGTGGATTTAAAACCCACTACCCCCGATTATTTGCGATTTCATACCCATCTGTTTCACCAATGGTGCCAAGACGGAGGACCTGTCGTGTACATGCCCCCTTCGTCGACTTAACAACAACAATAACCAAAAAAAGTCTATAAAAACTTCAGTCACTTTGGGTCTGTCTCACATATCGTCAACATGACGTCCCTTCAGTCTCATCTTCCCATTAAATTGATTCGTGCCTTGTACGGTATCAGTCGTAAAAAAGATCCACAAATATGTGCTCGTGTCTTAGAAGCTAGTCTCAAAGAAGTCTTACGATGGTTTACGGTGATAGCACGTCAATTACTGCAAGGCATCATTCAGATTCCACATCAAACCAAACGTTTTTTTGAGACAAAGTAGCCTTGACGCAACTAGCCCATCCTCGCATTGACACTCAAACCAAAAAGCAAATCATTTTGAAACCTGGAGGTAGCGGTTCTCTAGGAGGTGTCATCATTCGTTTCCTCTGAAAATGGGATCCCAATGTTCCCAAAGTCCTACCCAAGATAAAAGCCACTCCCCAACGTACCCTGAAGAAAAAGAAAAAGAGCAGCGGTGTCAAAACCAGGTCACAGCCCCAGAAAAAGAAGAAGAAAAGCCCACAGAAAACAGCTTCTACTCGCAAGAGAGCTACTGCTACCAGGACGCAACCTTACGTTCGCAAACCACGACCTGCCGAAACGGTGACTGAATCTCCAGTAGCCTCAGGTTTTTCCACTTCTTCGTTGCTGGTGATGCCTGCCAAACCCGATTTGACACGTGTCTTTCCTATCCCATACCTAGTAAGATTGCAGCGTCCTTGTTGACCCCTTCCCCTACACCCCAACGAGAAGAACTTGGGTTAAAAAGATGATGTCCACTCCACCATCGACAGAAGTCAAAAAGAAAGACGGTAAACCAGAAATAAAAAGAAGAAAAGAAGACCAAAGCCATTCCAATATCGCCACCACCACCACCACTATCTTCGACTTCTACTCCCATGGCACATCGGAAACGTAAAGCCGTTTCTAAACCACACCCTCGTCCCATTTAGAGTACCATCAGCGAAGAGTAGATCACTTATTAAAAAAAATGGAGAAGGTGTTAGCCAGCATTTAATACGATCCATCCCATCCTGCAGGTTACGGAGGAGTTCAGAAATTGTATCGTGCTGCCAAAACTCGACTGAAAAGTGTCTGTTTACCTCAAGTGCAACGATGGTTACAAGAACAAGCCACGTACACCTTACACAAACCCATTCGACGAAAATTTTCCCGAAGCCGCACCCGTGTGGAGGGTATTGATCATCAATGGCAAGCTCATTTAGCCGATGTCTCTCATTTGGCCACCTACAATCGTTGCTACAAATATTTGTTTTGTGTCATCGACGTCTTTTCCAAATTTGCTTGGGTCGTGCCATTGCCTTCCAAATCGAGCAGTGAGCGAGTGCGCGCCCTCAAACTGGTGTTGAAACAAAGCGGGCGTCACCCTCTTCGGTGGCAAGCCGACAAAGGCACCGAATTTCTGAACCAAGCTTTCCAAAAAGAATTGAAGAAACGTGACATTCATTTTTTCACCACCGAGAATCCCGAAACCAAAGTCAGCATCGTGGAACGTTTTCAACTCACCTTGAAAGAACGCATGTGGAAGTAGTTTGCGCGTCAACACACTCTCAAGTACATCGACGTCTTGCCACACCTAGTCCAATCGTACAACCAATCTTACCATCGGAGCATTGGACGTGCCCCGCCAAGAAATGACTCCCGACAACAAAGTGACCGTCTTCGAGCGCCTGTTTCGTACGTCCCCGACAGTGACTGTCCCCAAGAAAGGTGGAGTATTGGCAGAAGGAGAATGCGTGCGCATTGGCAAAACCAAACGCACTTTCGACAAAGGCTACTTACCCAACTGGACCACCGAATTGTTTCGTGTCACTGAACGATTGTGTGGCCGTCATCCTCCCGTCTATAAATTGGAAGACATGAACAGGGAAGTGTTAAAAGGAACGCTTTACTTGCCCGAGCTACAATGTGTGACCAAAAAAGAAGACGACGTGTACGAGATCGAAAGCATTCTCGATCGATGAAACCGAAAGTGGGAAAACGACGTGTCAAAGAAGTCAAAGTACGTTGGAAAGGATATCCTCCCAGTTTTGACTCTTGGATCGACGCTTCGCAAATCATCGACTATAAAAAGAAGTGACCATCTTGCTCTTCTACACAGCCTCAGCTACCGCTGTGACCACTGCTTCCCCCAGTTCTTCTCTGCAAGATTTACAAAAGCAACCCTTGTGGGTGTGGTGTGGAGAACGTGTGCTTAAAACGCAAATCGTCTTTTTCTGTCAAATCTTTGTGGTGTATTGTGTCATCGGTGCTGCCATTGCCAATTTGAGTTTGCAACAAGGAGACAAACAATTGTAGATCATTTTACTGATCAGTTGCATTGGTTACCTTCTCCCCAATCCTTCCTTGAAATATTCCTCTAACGGGAACAACAATGGGAGCCTTGCGTCCAACGTCAGTCATCCTTCCAACAGTCACCATGCTAACAACAATCCTCTATTAGACACTTCTCTGACTTCAAGCGACCCCTCGGACACTAGAATTCTGGAATTACGAATAACCAATTTTACTTGACGTTACCCAGTGACAGTTCCATGGAGGTGTTTCCCAATAACACGTTATGCTGTTACAGGGCCAAATTACCTCAGGCCATCCAATAGGATCACGAAGCCCATTGGGAAGTGGCTTTGTTGGAAATGATTCACCCTACACAAATCAAAAACATCACCGAAAATCAAAACACTTTTACGGTAGAAGTTCATGATGAGCAAGTGCAACAACACTTGGATGAACGCGCCAGTGTAGGTGACTCTATGAAATCACAAGACCCCAAAAATAAAAGGACCATTTATTCAGAGGACAAAGTATTGGCCATTACATTTTGTTCTGAATTGTATGACATTTTGGGTGGAGACCCCATCTTGATCAAGATTACAAACGAAATACCAGCCGTTACCAGTAACTCGGATTTTGCGAGATATTGTCGATTCCCTATAGAAATGAACCAAGGACTGAATTTGATCTTCGTGTACTCCAATGTGGCGGAGTACAACGTGGTGGGACACACCTCCGTACCGTTACTGCGTGTCATTCCTTTCAAAGTGGATTCTGCCACGACCGCTGAAGAGGAAGGTGGAAACACCTATCACGTTCACTGCGAATTTGTACATCCTCACTATTTACCCGTTGGTAAGTCGTATTTCGACACTGTCAACATTACTATGAAAGGTGATCTGGGACAAAATATTTCATTCACCAAAGAGAAAGTCACAGTGAAACTCCAATTTCGAACACGATTACTCTAACCCCTTGTCAGTCATGTATCCTGTGTACCAAGGAGTCGGTCGACAGCGAGGACATGGTTTAGGAGATATGCTAAAATCAGCCTTTCGTTCGGTGGCTTCCGTTTTGAAACCGATGGTGACACGGGGATTGCACGCCTTGAAAGATGCCGCGTTGACGCAGGGTAAAGAATTTCTCCAAAATGTCATCATTGACAAACAAAACCCCAAAGAAGCTTTCTTGAGAGCAGGCAAAAATGTCTTGCTTCAAACAGTCAAAGACATTTTGGGCCGACGAGAAACTCCTATAAATGCCCTGGGCGCTGCCGAGTCAGGCATTCCTGCTTCCTTGACGCCACAGCAAGGACAAGGCAGAAAAAGACAACAAAAACACTCCTTCAGAGGTTTTCACACCCCCAGAGCTAGAAAGACTAAGAAAAGAAAAACCGTCCGAGACTTAGACGTTTTTGATTATTTAAAGATCACAGAGAGAAAGAAAGAAAATGATGCACCGAGAGTCTTGACTCTGTCCCAAGTCGGAACTGGATCTGTTTGCCATGCCATCCACCATGATGACGATGCAAGAATCCCAATGGGTCGAATTTCATCCCGTCTCCTCTTTGACGGATTCAGCTCCCATCGAGTTTGAAATCAAAGGACAGCCCGAAGATTATCTCGATCTGAATAGCAGTTACTTGTACCTGAAACTGAAAGTGATCAAAACGGACAACACCAATCCGGGAGCCGATGCTAGAGTAGATCTCGTCAACAATTTCATGCATTCCTTGTTCAGCAAAGTAGATTTACTTGAATAACAAACTGGTCAGCAGTAGCATGGATACTTGCCCTTACCGAGCGTACCTGGAAAATCGCTTGACGTACGGAAAAGAGGCCAAGAACACTGATCTGGATGCTTGCGTGGATTGGAAACCTGTACCGCAGGTGAGAACACGTTTAACGACACAGCCCTGACAGCAGATGACAATCCTCACAATGTGGGCTTTAATGACCGTCGAAAGAAAATCCTGCAAGGCCGTAGTTTAGAACTGATCGATTGTTTGCATTTGGACATGTGGTTGCAAGACAAGTATTTGCTGAACGGAGTGGATATTCGCCTGAGACTAAATCGCAGCAGTGTCACTTTCCATTTGATGGCTAATGCCAACGAGTACAAAACCATCATCCAAGAAGCCAGACTTCACGTGCGCCGCGTAGAAGTGTTACCTAAAGCGGGAAACGACATCAGTCACACATTGAGCAGAACGACCGCCAAGTATCCAATACGACGAGTAGAAGTGAAAACTTTCACCATTGCTGCTGGACTTCGATCCAAGATTGAAGATCATCTGTTCCAAGGACAGTTACCCAAACGTTTAATCGTTGGCATCGTCAGTAATTCAGCCCTCAACGGAGCACACGATCAAAATCCTTTCCAATTTAAGCACTACAGAGTGTCCAAGATCGAAATCAGTCGCGATGGCAAGACCTTGTGTACCAGACCCTTCGAACCTAACTTTGCCCAGAAGAATTACTTGAGATCGTATTTGTCCCTGTACGAAGCTACCGGGCAATTAGGAACCAACACCAGTCACGGCATTTCGTACGAAGATTATGTAGGAGGTTACACTTTGTGGACCTTTGATTTCACTCCAGACCAAGGCAGCGACGAGGCACATTTCCACCTTCCAAAATCTGGTCAACTGCGTGTGGAACTTCAGTTTGCGGAAGCTCTCGCCGAGACGGTGAACGTCATATTGTATGCCGAATTCGATAATACCATAGAAATCAACAGTTTGAGAGAAGTCATTTTAGACTATTAGAAACTATGGAAGACTCTTATCCCTCTTTGAACGGTAGAGAATCTTTGGAAATGGAATGGGAGGATACCGTGAAAGCAGAACACCAAGACAAGGACGAAGAGGACATAGTGGTTACGTCCAGATGGCCAGAACAAGAATAACATTTAGTGTCCTGTTTTGCCAAGCACCTAACGAATAAAATTACAGAACTGACCAAGAAAGATTGCTATGGATGTCAAAACGATCATCCCAGTCAAATTCAACACGATAAATGTCTGATGATAAGTGAAGAAGAAAAATTGGACGAGTATCTGGACGATGCTTGGGGTCTCATCTCGGAAGAAGCAGTGTTGCTTGAGAGGTATAAAGGCTTGCGTAGTCATTCCTGCCCTCCATTGACTACTCTAGAGATGTATCGAATCGAAGCTCTCGTAGCCCAGAATACAGAGACGAAGCGAAGAAACGGTTACTTGACAGAGATTTTCAAACAAAAAGTCAGAATTGAATTGATGACTTATCAATACCTGTGGGAAAAAAAAAAACAACAGAACAAAAAATTGATACCTGGGAACTTTATTACCTTTTGAACAGCGGTTCGTATACTGCTTCTTGGAATCCTGTCGTGTGCGCTAAAGATGAACTTCCTCATCGCAAACCTCAAGTTTATGTCATCAACACGGACGGCAGCCATCTCCCAGGAACTCACTGGGTCGCCGTCTACTTCCCTAGAGAGGATTGTGTGGAGTATTTTGATTCGTATGGATTACCCCCTTTGGAGGGGGCCCCGAGTGGCCGAGTGGTCTAAAGCGCTCTCCGTTACGGATCACTGCCATCTCACCTCTGTCTGCGTGGGTTCGAGTCTAAGATTCGGCGAATGTGGATATGTGAGAAAGCTTGCCAGTAGCTTCTCGTGGGTCGGTGGTTCTTTCCGGATTTCCCGGTTTCTTCCTCCACTATTAATACTGGCCGCCATGTATAGCCTATCGTGTGCTGAAAAATGGCGTTAAGCCCAACAACAACAACAACAACAACCCCCTTTGGATGACGACATCATCGACTTTATGAGAAGATATGCCGAGACGACACGATACAATAATGTGAAATTACAAGGCACAGATTCCATGGTGTGTGGACAATATTGTGTATATTTTCTTCATCAACGCTGTCTTGGATATTCTTTAGAACATTTAGTGACTTAGTTTGATCGTGACTCTTCTAGAAACGATGAGAAAGTAGATCGATGGTTTTGTGACCATTATGGCTATCTTTGTTCGTTAGCTAGGAAACGTAGTGTATATCAATGGCCTCATGACTTCCATCAGTGGAAATTTCACATGATTTCACAACGTTGGCAACCTTGTGGAAAAAATTTGTTTGATGTTATTGTTAATTGTTATTGGTTAATTGTTTGTTGAATAAAAAGTTGTGTTTTGAAAAAATGTGTCGTTTGTTTTCAAAAAAACTGAATATATGCTCTTTGACTTCTCTCTATCCCTCACCATGACATTAGCTATCATAACGTTTCGACACAACAAAAACCCTAATAGGGATGTTTTCTATCGCGTCCGCGTTTGAACGAACATGCCTTCCAGACTAGCCAAGCTGAACGAAGCTTACGTGAATTTACATCGTGTCAGGCTAAACCCGATACCAAAGCCTGAAGAGATAGAGAATGTCAGGATGTTAACAATAACCCAAGACCTGGTAGAAGAAGTCTTCAGAGGGGAAATCAAGAAAGAACAAGAAGAATGGACAGAGAAGTACAAACTTCAGAAGCAGAGAGAACAGCAGCAGCAGCAACAGCAGCAGCAGCAGGAGGCAGACAGAGGTTTTGTTGCCTGCCGTGTGGACACCAAAAAGTTCTCCTTCTCTTTGCGCAGAAGCAGACCTATCGTATAGGAAAGCCTGCCACCAGACGGGAAGCAATCTTAGACAGTAAAAGATTACCATCACTCCCCGTCAACAAAACAGCCCTTTTCAGGGCTACCCACAATAATCTAGAAAAGACATTCCAATTCAATTGCCAAAAATTTGTGTGTTTATGTTTTAAAAAATAGAAGTGTGTCTATAAGCACTTCGTTTCTTTTGTCAGTAAAAATCCACACATCGTTTCTCTGTCTTGTCGAATCGTGCATGTCTGTGTTTGTAACTAAAAAAAGTCAACGTGAGTGTTTCTTTTAGGTCCGCGCTTGATGTGATGGTAAGTTTTGGTGCCAGAGGATGTTTACCTTCACGTCCGTGCTCCACGGATATAAAGCGGACCGCACGTGAGTCTGGCTACCCACGTTGACTCGTCAACATTGAACATGAGTAGCAGACTAACGAAATTACTCGAACTTCTGATGCACCTGGAGTATGCCAGGCGTCTCCTGGACGAGCTGGCCATGGAGGCCATTGCAGAAGCAGACCGGCTGAAAGAAGAGGAGGAAAAAAAGAAGAAAGAAGAGGAGAAGGAAAAGAAGAGAGGGATCCTGCCTCACCTCATGCTAAGACCTGTGTATGAGGTCAAGTCTGAGGTGAGGACACCAACGCCTCCACAGCCACCACTTCCACAAGAAAGACTGCCACAGCCTCTGCCACCAGTACCACCAGTACCAAGAGTCGCTGTCCCCCAGATAGAAAACTGGGAGGAGGAGGCATTGGAGGAGTTGGAGAGACAGCGACAAGAGTGGGAGCCTCAGAGACCTCATCCCCTGGTGTGGCGTAGAAGAAGAAGACAGAGGTAACAACAAGTGTTCACTATCCCACAAACAGAGGAGTGGGATAGTGAAGCCACTCAACCTCCCTCTGCACTCGCAAGAGAAAGATTGAATTGGGAGCAGGATTGGAACAGACGTTGTGTCTGTGGGGCCAGACCTGGGAGGTGTCACCATTAGCCAGGTGCATCTGAAGTTGGAAAGGAAAAACAGCCCTTCGCAGGGCTAGTCAGATCTCTAGAAAAGAGAGACTATACAAGTTGCCCATTTGTGTGAACGTAGAGTAGTGTGACTATAAACACTCACTCCTTTACTGATGTGTGAGTGTGTGTGTTTTATGCATTCGCGTTCATTTGTGTGGATAGTAGAGTGTGATTTTTCTTCTCTTCCGGTTTGTGTGGTTAGTAGAGTGTGTGTATTATATGCGTTCGCGTCCGTTTGTGTGGATAGTAGGTATGGTGTGGTTTGTTTTGTTTTTTTTTTCTTCTCTTCCCGTCTGTGTGGATAGAATATATGGTGTGTTTTTCCTCTTTTCCCGTTTGTATGGCTAGTAGATAATATGTGAAGTCAGTGTAAAGGATGTTTTCCTTCACGTCCGTGCTTCACGTATATAACGCGGAGCGGTCGTCGGTCTCGCTACCCAACGTTGACTAGTCAACACCTTGAAAAAAATTAATTTGTTTAACGAATGAAAGACAGTTGGTACTGGATAGTTGATGCGGCCTACGTGGTGGAAAGACTAGAACAGGAATGGAAATATCCAGTTACGAAAGACTTTGTGGCCAGTCAAGTCACTAGCCTCAAAGTAGCCAGGGATCTGGTACAAGGTATGATAGAAGAGGAGGTGGAGAAGTTAAGAGGTTTCATCCAGCCTAAGTATGTGAGAGTGGGGACATTGAAGGAGGCCCTTGATAATGTCATCCAAATGAGGAGCTTCTTGCAAGATATAGCCAATTTAACCGAGTGGTCTTTTGCCCAGTGGTGCTTAAAACAATTAAGGAAATCTGAAGACATGATGAGAAAGGTGATGAAAGAAGAAGTAAAGAAAATCAAAGACACCTGGTCAAAAGAGAGAAAAGAGAAGGAACACAGGAAGAAAAAAGAAGAGTTTGAAAGACTGAACAAGAACTGGATCAAGGTGCAGGAAAAATTTAGATCTATGGGACATCCTGACTGGATGCATGAGAAGGAAAAGAACAAGAAGAAAGGAATCATAGAGAAAGTGAGGAGCTGGTGGAAGAAAAAAAAAAGAAGAACCTAAAGGCCCTTTTCAGGGCCACTTTCATATGCCTCGAAAAGATTTATTCTTTCTTGCCTATATGTTATATATGTGTTATATAGAATCTATGTTGGGGTTTGGACCGAGACAAGGAAATCCCAGTCAAGGGGTTACATTATTTGTCTCCCCACGAGGCTCGACGAGTGGGGAGACATATAATGTAACCCCGCGACTGGGATTTCCTTGTCTCGGTCCAAATCCCAACGTAGATTCTTTTTCTCACCCAATATTATCCTTTAAAGTAAGAAAGAATACCGTTACTTATGCAGTATAGTTCACGCGCCAATGTTTACATGCGGTGCATTAATACAAATATGTTAATGAGGACTGTGGCGTGATGTGTCATCCGAAGTACACAGTTTTTATGCGTGAGTCAAAACAAAATAACAACATTAAACGTTGCATAGTTTTTAGGTATTATCACATTTAATATATGGATGTTATATGAAATTAACAATAAATACTTAATCTTTATTAAAAGAAAATGTTTCATTTTCATTAGTTCCAATTTAGAAAATTAAATTGTACATAATGAAACTGTACTCGGCCCACAGCTCTGTTGTAGTGTAAATACATGTAGCATGAGTGTCCGTGCTTGGGTTCTTCACAGGTAGTTAGAGATC
>JAECUM010039959.1:0-12480 GCA_016617855.1 Megalonaias nervosa | reverse complement strand
GTATATTGTGTGTTTTATGCTTGCTCGTTCGTTGGTGAGGATAGTATATTGTGTGTTTTATGCTTGCTCGTTCGTTGGTGAGGATAGTATATCATATGTGTTTTATGCTTGCTCGTTCGTTAGTGTGGATAGTATATCCTATGTGAAGTAAGTGTAAGGAATGTTTTCGTTCACGTCCGTGCTTGACGTATATAACGCGGAACGCTAGTCAGTCTGGCTACCCACGTTGACTAGTCAACAACTTCAAAAAAAAAAATGAATTTGTTTAATGAATTAAGGCATAGTTATTTCTGGATGATGGATGCAGCCTACGTGGTGGAAAGGCTTGAAAAAGAATGGAGCTGTCCAGTCTCGAAAGACTTTGTGACCAGTCAAGTCAATAGCCTCAAGGTAGCCACTGATCTGGTGACCGAAATGATAGAAGAGGAAGTGAAAAAATTAAGAGGATTAATAAAGCCTAAGTATGTAAGAGTGGGGACATTGAAGGAAGCCCTTGATCTTGTCATCAAAGTGAGGAGCTTCTTGCAAGATACATTTAATTGCACAGTTTGGTCTTTTGTCAAGTGGGGCTTAGACCAGTTAAAGAAAGCCGAAGACAAGATGAAAAACGTGATGGAAGAAGAAGTAAAAAAAATTAAAGAGACCTGGACGAAAGAAAAAAAGGACAAAGAAAACCAAAAAAAGAAAGAAGAGTTTGAGAAACTCAATCAGAACTGGGTGAAGGTACAGGAAAAGTTTAGAGCTCTCAGACATCCTGACTGGATGCCCGAAGAAGAAAAGAGAAAGAAGAAAGGAATTATTGGGAAAATCAGGACATGGTGGAAGAACTGGAGAAGATAAAAGAAGAAGAACCCAAAGGCCCTTTTCAGGGCCACTTCCAATGCCTCGAAAAGGTCTTAATTTTCATTTTGTCTCCAACCCAAACGAATATATAAAACCCTTACTCTTCTTATACACGAATACTCTTGATTCGTGTTTGTCTATAGCCCTCTCTCAGGTAGCCTGACGTCACAGTACTCCTCTTTTTGCTACATTGTTACCAGTGTGACGTCATGCCACCTGTTCCATTCCTCTTGTCGCTATACAGTCCCAGGGTATACTAGGCACTCTACCAAATTTCCATTGTCGCTATACAGTCCCAGGGTGTGCTAGTCACTCTACCAAATTTCCATTGTCGCTATACGGTCCCAGGCTGTGCTTTTATTTCTTGGGGCTATACGGTCCCAGGGGGGTCTGTAATGCTAATTCCCATTGTCACTACGGTATCCCCTATTACTACTTACGTGCCAGCACTATGGGCGAAGCCCAAGGGCTTAATGTCGGCTCTATAATGCCTTGAGTTAACATAATTTCCACATGGTCTTCAATTTCATCTCATGAGTGAATCGGAATTCTACGTAAAGATTGTTTTACTGGTCTTGCATCCCCTGTATTTATCTTGTGACGTACTTGATTGGTTCTGCCAAGATCATCTTTTGATTTAACAAATAAATCCGAGAACACATACATAGAAATTCGTCAACTTTCTTGCATTGGGCTGATGTAAGACCTTATTTCGTTTCTTGAAATAACTTTTTTAGGTGTTCTGGCATGTGGATGGTTTCCTCTTGAGCCAATAAATTTCCAGAAACATTATCAACAAGATCGTCATCCACCAGTACATAAAGACCCACAATAGTTTCACCATGGACAACTTTTGTTTAGACGGTAACGTTCAGGATCCTTAAAGGAATTAAATCGTTGGATGTGGTCCTAATAAGTACTTTTCCCACCAAAAGTTGCTTATTTTTCATAAATTGTTCCTCTCGTTCTACAATCCCGGTCGAACCGAACGAGTAGTTATTACATATTGTTTGTGATTTACAACGAAGGTTCATTTCGTGCCTTGCAGGGATCGATATTGTCTCTGATAACACAACTGTAGCGTATTCCATCGAATTTGATTTTATTACATCATATGATAAAATGGTGTCCCCAATAGTCAAACTATGATTCACAAAATCAATTTTGCTTCCTACTTTTTCTAGGAAATCCAATCCTAATATTCCTTCCGCTGTCAAGCCCGTCGTTGCAACGATAACGCAATGCTCATGACGTTTCCCTCCGAACGACAAGGTAAATTTTACTTTTCAACTACTTCTAGCGGTTTCCCATCTGCACACAGAACACTCACAGAAACTTCATGTAACCGAGGTCGATATTCCTGAACCATACTCTGATAGACACCCTTTGCTATCATGGTAACCGTAACACCTGTGTATATTAAGAAACTGACACCCATTCCGTGTACATATCCCGAAAGGTAAATCCCAGCATCTTTCATTGTCACCCGACCAATTATATTCCTAGGCCTGGAATTACGGTCCCACCCCTGGCCCTTGGGGTGGGCCCAACTTTGGGCTTACGTTTTGGACAGTCTCTTTTGAAATGCCCTATTTCTCTGCACTTGTAACAAGATCTTCCCTTCGTTCCGTTTTTCCCTGCAGATTTTGCCTTCAAATCCTTTAGTAACGTCGTGAGTTCCACAACTTCTCTCTTAAGTTCCTGAATATCACTTAGTCCTGCATCAGACATTGTCGCGTTTTGTACATATCTTCCCAAATCCTTTCGCTGAAGTTAGGCTCTGTCAAAGGCTTCGAGTTCTGCTTCAATCTGAACTGCTTCATCAGGGGTTTTAGGATGTGTCTGTTGTATTCTTAACATAAGTACGCTGTCAGTTAAAGAATCGATACATTGCTCCTTCGACAATGTTTCGAATAATTCTTCTGACGCCTTGGGATATGCTTGGGAAGCGAGTCGGAGTATCGTTTGTCCCAATTCTGGTGGGAATGTTTCATGTTCCCTTCTAAGGCGGCTTTTTAGTTGTACTCTGTAAATTTCCGTTTGGTTTTTTGGCGCGAACCTTCTTTCCAGCGAATCCATAAGCATGTCATAATCTGGAGTTCCAGATCCCAGTAGCTGTTGCGCATGATCCCTGGGACTCACTGCCAGATACAGCCCTTTCTCTTCTTGAATCCATTTGTTTATCCCGGCACTGGTACAAAAGGGCGCTTGAAAGTCCGATCAGTGGTGTGGTACCATCGTACGTTTGTGGCGTTACAAGTGGTCGTTTCAGTTTATTTTGTTCCGAAAATTCTGGTCTTTTTTGAGGAGCTTGATTTCTTTCGCGGGGTCTCGATGGCGTCATTGATATTAAATTCCTAGAGTCCTGTGTGTACTTTCTTCAATTTCACGTTCCAATCGCCGAATTTCATGATTAATATCTTGTTTAACCATCATTGACCAGAGAAACTGTGATTACGCCATTTTCATTTATTCATAGATTTTCCAGGGTTTTCAGCTACTTTACGAAACAAATTATCTCACCTCTGCCACCAACTTGTGTAGCATGCAACCCGGTCTAGATCTTACCATGGACTCTCTTACACTGACTAAACTTGTAGATTGTCTGATTTTTCTATCCTCCCTGTAACTTTTACTGACAGTGACATTACAGTCATTTTCAAGGTCGCAAGATCATTAACCTTACTTCTTAAGCCTTTAACAATATAATTCTCAAAAGAACACGAATCAGCCAGCCTCTGTTCTTATCAGATCGTTTCTCCATTTTTACGGAGCCATTATACAAACACTGACCTAGTGTGATCTCTATCACTTAACAGGCTAGCTTTGGGAACTATTTACAAAGTCAGCAAAGATACCTTGCTACAGTATCATTATTTTGAGAGTTTCTCAGAATAAATGAGTAACAATAGAAAATATGTGACTAAATTTTCATATAAAATTTTTATATTCTGCCAATTTATATTGATTAGCAGTAATTGCAAACGTGTTTTTTTTTTCTGTCAACGTGTGCGGGATCAATCCATTGAAATCAACCAACAGGTAACGGTTGAAGCACTGACCATCTACTAAGGTAGTTGGCGTCAAGATACATGATTTAACTACAAAGGGGAAGTGAGATCATACCCGTCTATGTTTAATGTTTGGGTTGTTTCTGCGCGCATGTCGATGACTTGCTATTGATATTCTACCCCGAAGTGGCGATCAATAAACAGGTGTTACTCAGTATCAGTAATTTCCACTCGATTTTAGTATTTGACGACAACGCATCCCATGCCATTACAGGTGATGGGAAGTTGTGTGCGGGATCGAGCCTATACACGTGCATGGGAGTGTCACATTTTCCACATACATCAATGAGCAACAGCATATCGATAGGCAGATACAGTTAGTGATAATCACCCATGTTTTTGCATTCGAATGCCAACCAAACTTTGCGTGCACCTAGTCATTGACGGAATTACATTCACGTGATAGCAACGAATGAAACATTTCAGTTGGGGGCAACATATTTTCAGCAAATTTGTCATAATCATTCATATACTCGTGTGGATACACACCTTTTATTGTTAACAAGTCAGTGTTACTGGCACAACACCGACTAGTGATCTTAAAGTTTTCCACCGCGAAGATTGTTTACTATCATGTCCATGGATGAATTCTTAAACTGTAGTAAATCAATGAACTGTAATTGTCAAACCTAAACATCATGTATTTTCCATTTTTTTATTCTTTTTGGAGAGAAATAACACTTATTGGTGCTTTTGACGCTGATGCTAATGCCTGAATTATTACATGTCCATCCTACCCACGCAGGTTATGAAGCACTACAGAAAGTTTTGTTTTGTTTTGGGGTAAATTCGCAAATGTGCCAGTAATGTGAAGGTGATTGTGAACTTTAGAACCACGTGGCTGCGAAAAACTCACAAATTAAATTGTTAGTGCTACGTCTCTATGGTCTTAAACTAACAAAAAAAGCAAAAACGAACAACTTTGAAACTTTCAACAAATAATTTATTTCTCTAAAATAGAAAGTAAAAATTAAAAAGGACTTTTAGTCTTGTGAATCAAATCCTTAATTGTCCTAATTTTGTTCTATCATAAATCCAAAACAACAGATTAGTCCAAATGAGTTCCAGAGGTATTCCAAATGAAGCCCAATTTAGGATGTACTGATGCGCCACTAGCCTGAAATGTGGCGATGGGTTAACAGTTTTGGTGTATTACAGTGATATAAGCCAGACCTTCTTTAAATGAATTCACTGTAATCCCAAAAGTGTGATTTTATCCTACAGTCAAAGAGCACTTTGTAATTCCGATGAATAATGACATAAATTCCTCTCAAATAATAACTGATTACAACAAAAAGACTAATTCCATTACAGATGTCTAAGATAGGAAGGAATGTAAATAAATAAATGAAAGTAAACAAGTCTTATATAAAAAAAAATCCAAGACACAATAACAGAACTAGGATGAAACAATAAGACATTCAAAGTCCACATAGATAATATACCGAACTTTCCCTTTTCGTTGCACTGCAGTAAATTTGAAAATATTTTTGCTGGGTTGTGGCATTATTCTCCACTATGGTTTTTCACTTATTTCACTGCAGCAAAAGTGTGTATGTGTGTGTGTGTGTGTGTGTGTGTGTGTGTGCGTGCGTGCGTGCGTGCGTGCGTGCGTGCGTGTGTGTGTGTGTGTGTGTGTGTGTGTGTGTGCTTTGCATTTTAACACAGCAGCTTTAACAATTCTTCAGTCATATTGCTATGATGTCTGCAGTGTGGCAGTTTATTGCAATCTCTAGCACTGGGGCATCATGCCGCACACATGTTGCATCATGTCCCACCCCGTCACGTTATCCTGATACCAGGCCGACCAGTCCTAACACTAATTTCTTAATGCTGAGTGCCAAGCAAAGCAGCTGCAAGTACCATTTTTATAGCTCTTTGGTATGCTCGGCCCGGGTTCGAACCCGCAACCTCAAGCATTCGAGGCGGACTCTCTACCAACTTAGGCCACCGGAGCGGTCCTACAGTAAAAGTCGTGGTCAGTGAGCAATTTGTGGGTGCTAAATAAAAGCAGGCAACATCTGCATGAATATTTCTTACTCTTGTGCTTGCTGTGTCGGATCAGAAAGCGGGCGTGACTCTTTAATAATGAAATTCTGAACCAATCATATCGCTTAACAATAACAATCTGGATTCTTTTGCGCTCTCCATATGGGGATAGTGCATGCGAATTAAAACCTATATCCCAAGCAAATACATTAACAGTGATATCTGGGTTAAGAATTTGAATTTTGTTCAGTGGCATTAGTAACCTGCAAGGCAAACTTTATATTCCCACAATTTACTTCACCCAGTTGCTGCCGGTATTTGCGAGGCTGGTTTTGATTATTACTATCTGGATGCAGTGCCGATAAAACTTCCCATTCAAAACACGTTATCAGAATTGTTTACATTAACACTGACCATGGTGGAACATACTCTGGCATTGGAATATAACTCGAACCACAAAACGGTTGATATGGGGAGAAATGTCCTTCAATGTGCACATACCTAACCCATCACTTAACACAGCACCAACCTGTATACTACTGCTTGGAGCATTATATCCAATAATTTTAAAATTTTGTCATTGTTTGTATATTTCAGATACTGTTTCTGTATTATTGGATTTATAAAGGTGGTCATACAAAGTCTCCCATATGTTAGTGATTGTCATTATTTCTTCCAGTTGCTACTGTTGTCTCGTTATAAGGCTCCTGTGGTATTTTATACAAAAAGTTATGGAGTTCACCAAAATTAATACGAAATTCTAAATCAGCCCTTTTCAAAGAAATCATTGTACATCCTTCAGGTCCTCATCGTGAAATTTCCTTAAGAATTTAATAAAATATTTTTCAGAAAGGAGATGGCCAAAATGAGCTCAAATGACCCATCACTGAATATTGCACCAACATAATTTTTTTCAGGCCAATATATATACCCATTAATGTCGAAAATATTGTACATTTCTTCAATATTTTTATCTTGTTTTGTCTTATATGAGTTATTGCTAATGTCCTCAAGTGTTTGTTCTGCTATACTTTTGCACTGTATAGCATTTTGTAAGATATACTGTTGATTTGTGAATCTAGATGCCCTTGTTATACAAGTACAAAAGATTTACCTAATTGATTTGCTCTTGGCCATCTTAATTACTGCTAGAATATTTGCTTATATCATCAAAGGATTCACTCATGTAACTTGATTCACTCATTTCAGATGTTTCAGATATACTAGGTGATCTCGTCAACAACAAAGAGTACATTTTTTTTCTTGCATAATACCAAATAAAAGTTTTATCTTTTTCTGCTTATGAGCTTCAACAGGCATGCATCATTGCTGTTCTAAGATAATTCCTGTTTTAAGATAATTCCTAAGTTAATTAATTTATCAATATGTTCTAAATATGCATTTGAAAATGTATATAACATATTTTGAGCTTCTTTGATAAATCTGTGCAATGCATTCAAATAGAACAATAATCTAAGCTTTTATGACACGTTTTTCATATGCCATTCCTCTGGTAGATTAATCGCATTAGTGGTTGTCCATAAAGGACGTCCGCAGATAATAGTAAATACCTGTTTTGTTAACCCCCCTCTCCTTGTTCCGCTTTTGTGCGCATGTGGCTTACCCCCCACCCCACCCCCCGGCGAACGTCCCCATCTAGTATTATACACTGCTCTATGGTCTGGCAGTGTAATAGCTGGTGCTCTCAAAATACAACACTCACTTATCTCATCACAACATGTAGCTCAAAACAAAGAAAAAAATAAACAGAAAGTTCTTTCTTTAAAAAAGCCTTTATTCAGGACATAGAACTAAAGTTGTCATCTCACAGAAAGCTAAATTCGATAGACTGTCAATGTCTTACTCCACTTCAACAAATGCAGACTGTAGCCAGTCAAATAATTTGCGAACAACTGGTAGACCATCATCACTGCTTTCAGTTGCGGAAGTTGATGATGCAGTTGACTGAATAGCGCTAACAGATTCAGGCTCCACAGCGCCGACATCTGCCACTTCAGCTTGCGTACTCACTGCTGCATGCCTGTAAATACGTGCATGATTGCGCTTTGCAGCCTGAGGTGGAAAGTACAGACCACACAGATTACAAACGCACTTCTCAAGATCAGCAGTCACCGACGGACAGTAGGAATCAAATGGCATCCTCAGGAAGTCATGTGAAGGCTGCAGATGTAAAAGTGCCAGTCGTTGATAAAGCGATCTAAAAGTTCCACTGTTGCTGCCAACTGGTGCATAGGTAATCCCTTTATCTGTGCTGTAGTGTGGAACAGGTGGAGGTAAAAATCATCCTGAAAATATATCATTGTATATCATTGCATGATTCACTGTTGCACTTCAGAATCTGCAGCAATACTGCGACTGTTGAATGTGCCGAATTGACCACCCATCTGACGATGGACTGATGTCGAGTTTTCCTGCATCACATGATACAAATGATTCTACCACATCAAATCCATCCACAACCGTTGAGCTCCAGATTTCTGCCACTACTTCACCGGCCTTCTGGAAATTGGTCCTTTTCAACTCTACATCACGTCTTGCCATTGCTGCCCAAATGAGATCCATAATGATTGTGAGGCAGGATCAATCCTAATAGATCGCGTGACAGAGGAGCCATGCGTCGTTTGACAGTGTTGTAGGCAGAGTGACTGGTGCATGGCACGCAACGAAAATCGCATCCAGGTTGTTGTAATGGAAGACTCGATATGCTGCGGCTAGTGTTTTCGGAAATCGAAGATTCTCATTTGGACCGCCATCTGCTGTTATGACCACAATCCGCTTCACTGATCCATTAATACACATAACAGGCTGAAAAACAGGAAGTTGTTTGAGTTCTTCAAAATCAGCAGCATGTGTCATTGCTGTGCTACCGTCATTCTTCCCACTGAGAATGAAGATAGCAGTCGGCCCTGAATACGATACATCCCCTGGTTTTATAACACATGCAGCATAGACTGATGGTATCAGTTTGTGGCGTTCTGCAATAACCCAGTCGTGATCTGGCAGCTGCATACGATACACCATGTACATCAGAAGGGGCACCTGCTTATTTGCTGCCAGTAATCCTAGTGGGATACATGCCTTGCCATCTTGGCTCAAGAAAAAGACAGTGTTCCCCCATAGCGACAGCCAGATCTTTCAAGTAGCAGATTGTAGCTGCTGCAAAATGAGCATCCACATGATTGCGCCTTTCGCTGTTAGCTGCCTTAAGCAGCTTGACAGGCACTGTGGTTATGTGACGCTTACCTTCAGTCATCGCCGAATTACATGGAAGTAGACGTAGATATGTTCCTGCTCAACTGATGCTGAAGCCATCTTGGACGAGTGCTTCATACAAGTCATCCAACGTTTTACAGCTACTAAGCTTCTCAGATCGTCACTGCAGATCAGGAGCTGCTCCACATGATACAATGTCTACGAAATGCCTTTAGCAACTGTTGTTGGTCATCTTCTAAGCAGGGCCTTCCCACATTCTGCTGACAAAAATTTTTGAGTCGCTGGCCAATGACTGGATGTTCTTCCACAACTTCAGTCAGCTTTCTCTTGAAGTCAAGCCTGGAGTTCTGTTTGCATGCTTGTTCAGCTGCCAGACATTTTAACTTTTTCTCCAGCTGCACCATTTTGCTGCCGAGTTCATCAGACTTTGTTTTCATATCAGCTGTCCACAGTCCAGTGTATTTTAATTGTAGAAGACTAGTCATTTGTTCAATGACAGATTCTAACTAATTGCTTGCTGCATCTTGTGCTGGTGTAGAGTGTTGGGTTTATTCTTCACTAGACATGCTACTGCTGTCATTTGCCTCTTGGCATCTGTCTCTCTTGCTGTTATGTCAGCAGAAGATGCCTATGCCACCTCTGACTGAACGTCAATATTTATTGTCACCACAGTTGACGCAAGTTCCTGAGATGACGTGGTTAGCGTCGAAGTAGTTGAATCTGATGCTTGGCTTAGACTGGCCTTAGGCGTGGCATCGCGGGCCCACATGTTCATCAGACGACGTTTTCTTTTCTCCTGCTCTCGCATACCAAACTCAAATCAAGTTTTTGACTTCTTCATTTTGTTTACAATTGTTCCACTGCTCCAATGCACATTTTATGTGCCAGATCTGCCTTCAGATCTGGGTGTGCAGCAATGAAAGCATCCTTAAAGTCGCTATACAGTTTATAACACGCATCCATTATTAGCATCAGTAGTATACAGAATATTCTTAAATAATATGTAATATTAGCTGGAAAAATATAGATATTAAAAACTCTATTAAATAGTATGTTGCCTATGTCACTGATTAACACACACATGTACGGAAGGTAGCTGTAGTCGATGCTTTCAGATTCACTGTGCATAGCAGCAGTGTAGTGGTCAATCTTCCCTGTAGTAGTTGTTGTTGTTGTTAACGCCATTTTTCAGCACACGATAGGCTATACATGGCGGCCAGTATTAATGGTGGAGGAAGAACCCGGGAAAACCCCGGAAAGAACCACCAACCCACGAGAAGCTACTGGCAAGCTTTCTCACATATCTACATTGGCCAAATCCGAGACTCGAACCCACGCAGACAGAGGTGAGATGGCAGTGATCCGTAACGGATAGCGCTTTAGACCACTTGGCCACTCGGGGCCCCTATCTTCCCTGTAAGGTGCGTGGCTGTGCGGCTGCACAGCTCATTAGAAAATGCCATGCAGCAGTTTAAAAATTCACACGCAGTTTTGGTAGCAAATACATATGCCGCGCAGCAGTTTCAAACTTCTGCACACACAGGAAAAATAGTAGAAGGAACGTTGGTAGTGGCAGCTACTGCAAACAGACGCCTGCTTCAAGGGAGGCTGGCACTAGCTCTGCAGTCGCATGGTCAGCAAGGGTCTGTAGCACTGCAGTATTTTCTGTTGTATATTTACATTCAATGACTGAAAACTTTTATGAATTAATAATCAATTGGTGTGGTACTTTTTTTGCTAGAATAAATAATAGTCATGGGGTATAGGGGCCATGACCTAGAAAAGTAAAAAAATATAAAACCACCATAATAAATGCTCTCAAGACAACCAAACGAAACAACTGAGAAGCAAGTTCTAGAGCTTGTAGTGAACTTAACATTTTCAAATTGGCACTCCGAGATTTCCTCATCGATGTGAAGAAGTTTTCACTATTACTTGTAATGAAACCATGAAATCAATGTTTTACTAATTGAACAATAAAAAATAAACTTTCAATGTTAAGGTTGTTTCACAAAATAAATGTCCAATTGAAAAATTTAAAAATTTTAAAAAAAGGGAATATTGTTTTGTGTGAATCAACAGAAACAAAAAGCAGTGATGTAATACACAATGTTTCCATGTACACATGATGTGATTGTTGCTGAAACCTTCTGAGTAATGCTTTTAACACTCTCTGAGAGGCTGGGAATCTTGAAAAAAAAAACAATTTATATAAAAAAGTGAATAACTTCATTAGAACAAGCTCTTTATTGACAATTTTTCCCAGCATGATTAAAAAACACATAGTCAGCCATTAAACAATATTTTTGGAGGTCTCTCAGTAACCCACACTCTCACTTATAGTCCAGTCTATGTTTCTGTACCAGACTGTGCATAATTTATCAAGGGGAAACTGTACTATATTTGCTTCCTTCATAAATTGGTAAGTACAAACTGGATTTCAAGGTGAAAAGAGAAATTTTTGTGTCCAACAAGGGTTCAAACTCTGGATCTTCGTACAAAAGTCTTATACCAAATCCGGTCTCAACTAAACAAGGCCTTTAGTCATTAAATGGACACTAAATTCATAATGCAATGGCAAACTTATAATTAAAACAAACTGGACAGGAACAGGTGAAAACTAATCTCCAAGTTGATCCTCTAAATATAATGCCCTATACCAAATTCTGGTTTTAGGCAATGTAGTAATTTAACACGCAGTAGAAACAGACCCAAAGATGCAAGAAGTGACTTCATTAATTTAACAATGCTCATACACAAAATTGATTTTTAAATATAAGACCCAACATGAAATCTGGTTTCAATCTGTGAAGCCATCCAAAAGCTATTTAATGGAAAAGGAATTTATGATGAAATGAAAAACTTCCCAGTCAAACTGAGCTGTTAGTCTGTCAAATGTTCATGGAAACTGATAAACATCAAACCTGACCTAGAGCCACCTGGTATAAAGCTCAACAACAAAAAAATGATCAAACTCAAATTTTGTGATGGATATGAAGTGACACAACAGACAAACTATATTCCTCCTCCAAAGAATGGGATTGGTTTTTTCATGACTGTATCCATGAACCTTGTCTCAATTAAGTCCTTCAGTTATTCAGAGGAAACTGTATTAATAATACAATAGCAAACTTCTAAGCAAAACTGTGTAACAGATTTAACAGAAATAGGTGAAAGTTGATCTTCTAAATATAAAGCTAAAAACTTCTTTTTATTGTAATATTAAAAAACAAAATAAAACTGTATATCTTCTGTCAGTACATCACATACATAACTTTTCCTTTGCAGTATTTTTTGGCTATAAAGAACATAATAAACTTCCAGCCCTATGAATTACCTGCTC
>JAECUM010039957.1:0-18120 GCA_016617855.1 Megalonaias nervosa | reverse complement strand
CAAATACGAGATTCATCTTGCACAAACGTTTTTGTGCTTTAACTGTTTCATGTATGATATGACAGAGAATTAAATTCGTAAACTTGATCCAAAATTGGCCGTTATATCAGTTAAACGAGTACTCTAAGAGTGCCCAGATTTTACTAGATATTCTTTGCTCAATAGCAGAAGTGTTCTCTATCTACGACATTTTTTGCATCTCATTTTACAGAATGCTATTTTGTCGGTTTATCGACATTAAATTGATTCAGCAGTTCAAAGAAACAAAAACTTCACAACAGAATATTCATAACTTTTTAAATACACAACACATAAGTTTATGTCAGCAAGATCTCGGACAAATTTCATAACAACCATGATTCCGGCGTATAAATGAGTTGATCCGGAGGATACATTTCTAATCGGACTTTAGTCTTAGAAAAAATAAACATTCATGGTTCCAAAAAGGTATGACCAGATAGGTATATAAACCCTTTCACAAAAAGGGTTCTTCTCTATTTTGTACCAACACATTGTATGCATCCAAATTGTTGGGTGGGTGGTGGTGGTGGGTTGATTTATGGATTGTACCTTCTTACAAAGTGTCCGCTTTATTGGGTTATCGTTATTTAGAGGGTGGTCGCCTTCGGTGTTATTGCATGGATCGAGTAAATATTAATATAAAGTGTGAAACTTATAGGTGGAATAAATAGAGATCTGAGCAGATATATAAAACAGAATGACACGAGCCCCCGTGCATGAAAAATAACAATTCAATCAATTACATAAACAACCGTGATAATGCATTACATTAGGAAGATACACTTCTTTTTGAAATAAATCATTCAACGAATTTCAAACACAAACATACTTATATAAATAGCCAATCTGTTTTAAATGATAGAATTGGATCATCATAGAATCGAGTGAACAATCGAAGTCATTGCCTTGTACAACTTCATAACCTGCTTATTTCCGGTTCATTCCAACTTCGCTGTGGCTGTTCTTCTTAGTCCTTTCCACTTTTTCCTTCTCCGAACTCTCTATTGTCTCGCCTCTTTCGGCCCTCGAACTTTGTGTGAGTAGGTGGATACGTAAGTACGTGATACGTTGGTACTTGGATAAGTCAGTACGTGGATACGTCCAGTGGAGCTATTTCCCAGTCCAAAATAAACAGAGAATCAACCTAAATTTCCTGTCAGATATTCTACTGGGAATAGATCATTACTCCCCTCTTGGTATGTCAGATATCGTCCTATCGGAATTCAAACAGATACCAAAGGCTATCTGGTCAAGCCAAACATGGCAGACCATAAACAAACCTAGTTTCATAAGATTAATGTACTTCCTAACGGCTATTTCAACCAGACTCACATTATCATCACACGAGACATAACAGTTCCGTTCTCGTCTCAATTACACAAATGAATGAATGAAATTCATTACATGGCTTAACTACGTTAATTCTAGCGAATACACACATTCAAGTCTTTAGCATATATGAAATCTCACTTCATGGTTTAACAACGTTAATTTCAGTCAATACGCACTCAAGTCTTTATCATACGTGAAATCATCTAAGGTCGGTGAATTCACACGGATTCTCGTAACTCACATCAACTAAGGTAAGGCATGAAATTCTTAGAATACCTATGTCCTATAACAATCAAGACGACACATTCAAACAATTCGTCAAACTTATATAAAGAAGATTGTACGGATTCAGATAGATGAACTCAACACAGCTGTACTCATACCAAGAAAATTGATCTACGAATTTAAACAAATAAATTCATGCAAATATAAGCAAATAAATCAAGCAAATCGTTATATTGGTATCAACGGATTTCATGAGATTGGCTAAAGTAACTTGTGCTTTCAAGCTTTGCTCGCTTCTACCGCCAGAATTGTGTCCGTCGACTTTCCAGACATCCGGTGCCTTGGATAATTATTTTACGAGTGAATTTCTTCTAAATTCAAACTTGGAGTCTCCTACATTTGTTTTCTCTTGCAGAAAAACGCAGACTGACTAAATTTTGCGATGGGACATATTAAAACCAAGAAATTTCGTGTGGAAACCACGCCCTTCACCTAGCGTAACCAACCCGGATTAAATATATCTCCCGCCTTTTATAACTAGGCGCCAAAATTGCAGTCCGCCTGACTTCTTGATTTCCAAATAACTGATTCTGGAAAATTTCAAATCTGACATTTCCGATACAAGATCGAAGTTAACCCTAGCCTTCCAGTCTGTCTGCCTGTTAAATAAATGAAAGCTTAATTAAGAATCACTACCTATCACGACACAGCCATTAAAAATCCTTGCAGTATGGCGATTTAACACGCACCGGTTCCCATAAATCTAATTAATTGTTCACCTGCCCAAATTAATGTGCTCTTTATACAGCGACAGAAATTTGCACCCTTACATAGGCCCTCCCCTCCCCCTTAAGAGTAAAATCAGGGATTTTTACTCTCCAAATTTTTGGAGATCTAATCTGATTCACTTATACGTCCTCAGGTGAACCCTTCACCTCAGACGTCCCTAGTCTACTTAAGCAGTCAGCCCCTACATTCTCGTTGCCCTTAATATACCGGACCTGGACTTGGTACTGCTGTAGAAATAATGACATCTCATTAATCGTCCATCGGTCAACTTAGCTTGAGCTAAATAGGTGAGTGGTTGGTGGTCAGTTTCTAAAATAAATTTTCGTCCATACAGGTAACGTTAGAATTTAGATATCCCAAAGATAATTGCCAAGCATTCTTTCTCAGAGACTGAATAATTGCATTCTGCAGTTGACAATTTCCTGCTACTGTATGCAACTGGGAATAAGTTTCCGTCATGCTCTTGTAATAGAACTGCCCCTAAACCTTTATCACATGCGTCAGTACCTAAGACAAAATCTCGTGTCACATCAGGCAATTTCACTACTGCGTCTGATGTCAGTCTCTCCTTCAACGTCTGAAATGTTCGTTCACATGCGTCTGTTCATATAACTTTCGTCGGAGCTTTTTTCTGAGTCAAGTCAGTCAATGGGCTAGCAATAGCGCTGAAGTTAGCAACATAGCGACGATAATACTTGCCAGTCCCAAGAAAGATCGAACTTCCGTCTTAGTGGTCAGTCATACTGCGTCCCTAAGTTGGTCGACCTTTGAACTATCTGGAGTTAACGTGTCTTCGCTGAGGGTATGACCTAGGTAGGTTAGTTTTCTAAACCCTACATGGCACTTAGATGGTCGTGCGGTCAGTCCCGTTTGTCGAAGTCGCTCTAAAACGTCTTTCAGCAAAAAGATATGATCGTCCCAAGTAGCTGTCGCTAAGAGTAAATCGTCCATGAAGTTTGAAACTCCAGTCCCCCTTAACGATTCAAGTAATTTTCGCATCATACGAGTGAAGGCACTCGGCACATTCTGGACCCCGAATGGCATGACTACCCACTGGTAGGTCCCATCTGGAGTTGCGAAGCCAAGTATTGCTCTGTCTTCTTTTCGAACTGGAATTTGCCAGTATCCCTTAGAGAGATCGATTTTCGAAAAATATTTCGCGTCACCCCGGCAAATATGGACTCAGGATCAGGTAACAGTTCTACCTGGAATTCTGTGATCCTGTTTAACTTCCAGTAATCGACGCAAAATCTGTGTGTACCGTCTTTCTTCTGTACCAGCACAACAGGAGAGCTATACGCCGACTCAGCTGGGTCTATAACTCCCAAGTCTATCATAGCTTGAATTTCATTTCGGACATTTTCTAATTTCGCATAGGGTAACGGATATGGTTTCAACTTCACTGGCTTCTCATCCAGTAGCTTTAGGGTGAACTCCTCCAACTCCGTCTTGCCAGGTCGTTCTGTCAAGACGCTCGAGTAGTCTTGAAGTAACGACTCCACTTCCTTACGTTGCTCTGATGTTAACGTCCCGTCAAGGACAACGTCGACGTAGGTTTCTTCCTTCGTCAGAGGACAACTATTGATTGCTTCCGCCTCTCCTCCGTTGTCGTCGGGTTCTTCAGTCACAACTGTAGCAACCACGAACTCTGTGGGTGTCACTCTTTCACGGTAACGTTTCAGGAGATTTACGTGGTACAGCTTCTCCTTGTCTCCTACACGGATACAGTAGTTCTGCCCACCCTTTTTCTCCGTTACCACGAATGGTCCCCTCCATGAGATTTTAAGTTTGTTGTGCTCTAACGGCAGCAACAACAACACCTTGTCATCCACCTCGAAGTGACGTTCCTTCGTCCTTTTATTGTAATATTTGGCTTGACGCCCCCGTGCGTCGCGGAGATTCTCCTGAGCCAATTTAGAATCCTCTTCCAGCTTGTTGCGGAGATCAACAACATATTGGTATGTTGTTCGCACTTCCTCGGATGCTTGTTCATCCGTTTATAACTGTTTTAATACAGCCATGGGTCCCCTAACTGTCCTCCCATAGACTAATTCGAAAGATGAAAAACCCAAACTAGCCTGTGGTACTTCTCGATATGCAAAAAGCATCGCGGAATGGTATCGATCCCAATCCCTGGGTGGACCTTCACAGAGCTTCTTCAGAGCCTGTTTCAATGTTCCATTGAATCGCTCCACCAAACCATTGCACTGCGGGTGATACGGGGTAGTTGTCAGGTGTCTAATGGACAGTAATCTATTTACCTCTTCCATCACCTGGCTCACAAACTGCGTCCCCTGGTCAGTTAGTATCTCCTCAAGGACACCAACTCTCGACCAAACTCCTAACAAGGCCTCAGCCACTGGGACTGAGTCAATGGTTTTCAAGGCCACGGCCTCCGGGTACCGGATGGCGTAATCTACTATCGTTAGTATATAACGATTTCCGCTTTCTGCCGCCGGCTTTATCGGACCTACTAGATCCATCGCCACCCTCGAGAAAGGTTCGTCAATCAGTGGGGTGGTTCCTAGTGGCACTGGGCGATGGGAGGTCTTAGGTGCCACCCGCTGACACTTGTCACACGACAAACAGAACCTCCGAACATCCCCGTATACACCTGGCCAGTAGAATTCCCTCAATAACCTATCTCTGGTCTTCGCCACGCCCATGTGGCTTCCAAGTAGACCCTCAAGTGCCAGACTAAGCACTTCTGCTCGCTTCGCTATGGGCACAACAACTTGTTTAAACGTATCGGTCCCTTTCCTGGTGTACCGGTACAAAATACCGCGTTTCGTCGCGAACTTCACCTCGCCATCTGGTAATTTCCGTATGGACCCATCTTTTGCGTACCTGCGTACCTTGTTGAGAGACAAATCTTCCTCTTGAAGTTTCCTCAACTCGCCAGGTATAAAATTGTCTATAGGCGAAGTCGTGGGTCTTAGCGGCTTTGACCTTGACCTTTGCTTCATAACCCTCGTCTCAACGGACCCCACGTTTACAGGTGAAAGCGTCATAGGGTTAGGCTGTGGCAACACATACCTACACCCTAATATTACGTCATGAGACAGTCACAACAAACACGCTGCTTGAATTAGTCCCTTTACATACGGCGAATCAAGATCAATGTAACGACCGGGAGCGAATTTTTCGTCCGGTTAGCAAACTGGACTTCAACCGTCTCGCCTGTGTAATCTCCAGGCTTGACATATCTACTATCTACCAAGGCCGGATAACTACAGCCGGTATTAAACAGTACGGTTGCCCTCTCACCATTAACCGTAGCTACCGCTGTGTTAGTCAACTCCACTGTTTCCCGTTCCTTAACAGTATTCGTAGTTACCGAATTAATCGTTGTAGGACGATACTTCCTACAATCCTTAACGACATGGCCTGGTCTGTTGCAGCCGTAACGCACCGGCTCACTTTTCCTTCCCGTAGTATCCTTCTCTGCCCCGTGAGTCTTCCCGACCTACGGAAATGTTCTCGGCTGCGATTTCCGGTCCCTGGCCTCCCACCATTCTGACCATTCCGTCTTTGGGGTACCACCTCAGTGGTCTTTCTATGCTCACCGATGCCAGGTCGGTCCCTGCCACCCCATGTGTTTTGACGCGAGTGCGTGCTCTCATAGTGCTCGGCCATCACGCTTATATCATCCAAGGTTGAGAACTCACGCGAACACTATTAAGTCTTTTCTGTATGTACTTAAGACGTGGTCTTTCAAACTTTCCTCGCGTATGTCTTCGTACGTTAGCGCTGTACCAGTCATTTTCATCCATTTATCAAAAATTACGCGTACGCGGTTATGGAATTGCGCGTGGGTTTTGGTAGCTCTTTTCGACGATCCTCTAAAGAGTTTCCGAAAAGTATCCGCCGACAGCTCATAGTGTCGTAGCAGCGCTTTCTTCAGAGCGTCGTAGTCGTCTGTCTCGTTCGGTGTCATATTATGGTAGACGTCTTTCGCGGATCCCTGTAAGAATGCCAAAACATTGATAGCTCACTGGTATTTGGGTAGCTGACGAACCAGTGCCAACTTTTCGAACTGCGTCAAAAAGTTGTCAGTTATTTCTTCCTTGTCGTTGAACATGGGCATGGTGATCTATATTGGTCGTCTGTCTTCAGATCGCCTACTTTTGGGTCCTGAACGTTCATTCAGGTCTTCACCCCTTCTGGACTCTGCTTCGATCTTCAGCTTCTCCATGGCTAACATATGTTCGCGTTCTCTAGATTTTTCTTCGGCCTCCAAGTTGGCTAGTTCGAGCTCTCGTTCGCGCTCAACTGCCTGTCTGTCTTTCTCTCGTTCCGCGGCTAGTTGCTCCTTGTGTTTTCTAACACTCCGCTCAACAAATTCAGCTAACTGGGCCCCTTCGTAACCTAATTTGTCCTTACAAATCGACTTAAATTCTCTAATTAATTGTCTGTCTGTCACCATCCTGGTCTACTTGTACGGTGACACAAGAATTAAGTTCTTTACCTACACTCAAGTTTTACTGCCCTACTCGAAAATAGCCCCACACGTATTTATCCTACTTCTAGTATGGCCCTACTCAATTAAACCAGACTCTTCCTTGCACCAGCAATCAATAAACGGGCAGTACACCGCTGGAATGTCTCCACAAATTCAGCGTAACGCTTACACACTAAACAAGGCGTAATTACTACTGCGGGGTTGGCCTAAATATGTCTTCTCCCAAGAGAATACAAAGGTAATTCTTCACTTTCACTTCACAAATTTAGAATACGACCCTAACAGCAAGGAACGTGCCTCAATCTCTTACAATATTTTCATCACAATATAAAAAGAAATGGCAAGAAAATTGCATGCACAGAATATATAAAAAAATAAGCCGACAATGATTCGATTCACTCTGTTCGCTATTTCTTGAAAAGTACTATTGAAATTATCAATGTTTAGATACTTATTCTATTCTATATTTGCTCAGACTCTCTACTCGAATAAAATGTTCTGATCCCGGACGAACCCCCACTTTGTTGGATGGGTGGTGGTGGTGGTGGGTTGATTTACGGATTGTACCTTCTTACAAGGTGTCCGCTTTATTGGGTTATCGTTATCTAGAGTGTGATCGCCTTCGGTGTCATTGCCCGGATCGAGTAAATATTAATATAAAGTGTGAAACTTATAGGTGGAATAAATAGAGATCTGAGCAGATATATAAAACAGAATGACACGAGCCCCCGTGCATGAAAAATAACAATTCAATCAATTACATAAACAACGGTGATAATGCATTACATTAGGAAGATACACTTCTTTTTGAAATAAATCATTCACCAAATTTCAAACACAAATATACTCATATAAATAGCCAATCTGTTTTAAATGATAGAATTGGTTCATCATAGAATCGAGTGAACAATCGAAGTCATTGCCTTGTACAACTTCATAACCTGCTTATTTCCGGTTCATTCCAACTTCACTGTGGCTGTTCTTCCTAGTCCTTTCACCTTTTTCCTTCTCCGAACTCTCTATTGTCTCGCCTCTTTCGGCCCTCGAACTTTATGTGAGTAGGTGGATACGTAAGTACGTGATACTGTAACGTGTTAAGGGTCAAGGTCAAATAAAATGGAATAGATGGACAGCTCACGCCTTTAACAGTTACTAGATCTCTCCAGTGTATTGTAGTGTTAAGAAACGGTGTGTTCGCCATAAAAGTTCTTATTTAGATGATAAAAGCACAAAACAAAAGAAATATAAATAGTCAACACAGCTTATTATATTACTTCCAGGCTTGTGTGTGTTTTCGCAGAAAATTTAGAGCTCAAAATGGTGAAATATAATATTTGCAAATACAGAGAATCAACCTAAATTTCCTGTCAGATATTCTACTGGGAATAGATCATTACTCCCCTCTTGGTATGTCAGATATCGTCCTATCGGAATTCAAACAGATACCAAAGGCTATCTGGTCAAGCCAAACATGGCAGACCATAAACAAACCTAGTTTCATAAGATTAATGTACTTCCTAACGGCTATTTCAACCAGACTCACATTATCATCACACGAGACATAACAGTTTCGTTCTCGTCTCAATTACACAAATGAATGAATGAAATTCATTACATGGCTTAACTACGTTAATTCTAGCGAATACACACATTCAAGTCTTTAGCATATATGAAATCTCACTTCATGGTTTAACAACGTTAATTTCAGTCAATACGCACTCAAGTCTTTATCATACGTGAAATCATCTAAGGTCGGTGAATTCACACGGATTCTCGTAACTCACATCAACTAAGGTAAGGCATGAAATTCTTAGAATACCTATGTCCTATAACAATCAAGACGACACATTCAAACAATTCGTCAAACTTATATAAAGAAGATTGTACGGATTCAGATAGATGAACTCAACACAGTTGTACTCATACCAAGAAAACAAATAAATTCATGCAAATATAAGCAAATAAATCAAGCAAATCGTTATATTGGTATCAACGGATTACATGAGATTGGCTAAAGTAACTTGTGCTTTCAAGCTTTGCTCGCTTCTACCGCCAGAATTGTGTCCGTCGACTTTCCAGACATCCGGTGCCTTGGATAATTATTTTACGAGTGAATTTCTTCTAAATTCAAACTTGGAGTCTCCTACATTTGTTTTCTCTTGCAGAAAAACGCAGACTGACTAAATTTTGCGATGGGACATATTAAAACCAAGAAATTTCGTGTGGAAACCACGCCCTTCACCTAGCGTAACCAACCCGGATTAAATATATCTCCCGCCTTTTATAACTAGGCGCCAAAATTGCAGTCCGCCTGACTTCTTGATTTCCAAATAACTGATTCTGGAAAACTTCAAACCTGACATTTCCGATACAAGATCGAAGTTAACCCTAGCCTTCCAGTGTGTCTGACTGTTGAATAAACGAATGCTTAATTATGAATCACTACCTATCACGGCACAGCCATTAAAAATCCTTGCAGTATGGCGATTTAACACGCACCGGTCCCCATAAATCTAATTAATCGTTCACCTGCCCAAATTAATGTGCTCTTAATAGATCGACAGAAATTTGCACCCTTATACAAATATTTGTGGTCTTAGCAATGATGGACTCATTTGGACACCAGATTTGTGTTTTCTTTCTTATTCACGTTCCATTTCTTTCTGGCTTGTGGATTCTTAAGTTCGGAGAGAAATGTGATAAGTCTTAAACAAGGTATACGATGACATGATGCTATGCCGACATTATTTGTATGAATCTTACAAGTGTTATTTTTCCTTTGCTCCACAGTTAAAAAGTGGATAAAAAATTTCAAATTAGAAACAGTTTAGTCTTGCTCTTTATTTTACATAATAAAGAAATAATAACAAAAACATCCATACGCATGAACGTAAAAATGAATAATTCCATACTCGTAAATATTTAGTATCTGCAACTAAACTAAGTGAATTGCAATTCAAACTTGTAATGTAAGGATCGCATATGAACCAACATCAAGCAAAGGTAAAAATTATTATTCAAATTATTATTGAATTTCATCTAAAATAAAGTAAAAGGATATAAGCTTTACACTTAGCATTTTAGCTAAATGTAGCAAACTCATGCATACGTACCGGTAATGATGTAATGCAAACTATATCATGTCTGCCACTTTTGTTGTGAGCGTAAGCTGTACATGGACAAAGAAATGATGTTATCAATTGCATCTCTAAGAAATGCAGCATTATGAAACAAAATTCGTATGAAAGCGTGCAGGTTGCGTCTTGACAAAACTGATTCTAATATGAAATAGAATTAATACAAACAGGAAAAACCTGATACTGACAAAAGTTTCCAAGGGTTAAAAATAATTAAATATATAATGTTATTACTCACCTATTTCTGCATTACTGTGTCATATGTATGGATTTTAGCTTTATAATACTACATGGCTATTTAGTGTGAATACAATAGAAGTGTCATAGTATATTATTAATATACTGTTTATAAAGTTAATATAAATTATAGGGATAGTTTATTAATGTCGCTGTGAAATTACCCACATAATCATCAGTCTACATAGGTTTTCCTGTTATATAAAAGAGCCTTTTTCTTTAGGATCAAGGGCTACCAGAATGCTGGGTATGGGCGACCATATATTGTAATCAGGTTGTCTATTTTCAAATCATACACCAGTCAATATTTGGTGCGACGAGTTAATAAGCTTGCCTAAAGTTACTAGTTACATATCCCGGTGTGTCTTTACCTTTATGACGGACTATTCAAATTTGGCTTGCCTATCCGATTCTTTCTTAATGTCTTTTTAACTTTAAAATTTGCCTTAGCTGTATACGATTAATGCGCACTGCAATATGTCTCGATGAAAGCATGAGAGCGACGTTTTATGTCATTTTGTTTTTTAAAAAATCTTTCTTTTATCTGTATCCATGAATCACGGCAATATTGTATTTTGTCCAATATAAAGGGGTATTTTCCTTTATATACAATATTAATAATCTTTGAGAAAATTATCATTTATTTTCATCTTATCACTTTTATATCTTAGGACCAAATTTCTTTGTGTCGTTGTTTAATCTTGCGATTTGCCTGAACATGTCAATTCTAGTGGAATATAGATAAGGTTCGAAAATTCTCCTCCATAACTTTGGAAGGTATAGTTATGAAAATGCAGGCATTTATTGAAAATGGAAATGTCACTCTTATATAGAGAGCATTACAGTGCGATGAAAACATTAAAAAGCAAACTGGATTAATGAATGTGCAGAAGCCAACATATTAAGGCGAGGCCGAGTGACTAAAAATGTGAATATTGGCTGGGTTTACAAAACTCGCGAGGAAAACACTGTACATTCGGACGGTATTAAATACTTTCATTTAACAAAAACATCCCCCCCCCAAAAAAAATCAAACTTGATATGTAAAAAGAGAAACGTTAGCTTTAATGTGTTACCTGCATTTGTGATTCGTCTTTTATGCAACCTGAGAAATCATTCTCACAGTTTTATAGACATGGCATCCCACTTTGCAAGAGGCAAGGCTTCTGACCTTGACTGCTGGTATACATGATGTTTTCTTGTAATCCCATTACAATTATTTCTTAAATTTTAACAATATTGAAATGGACTTTATAACCATTGTATAATGTGCTTAATTTACGTATGAAATCAGTGTTCTATAATTACCATTTAATAATAAATATTAAGATGCGTTGTTTCATATGTACATTCAGTATTTATAGGTTACTGCATTTGTATGGGAAAATATGAACGAGTTTTTCGGATGGCTATACTGCACGACCTTGGGAGTGGGAGTTTATATTTTCCCATACAAATGCAGTAACCTTTTTGTTATATGCTCATTTTCTTATTCTACCCAAGGCTTAAATATATAAACAAAAATACACTACAAGAAACAAAGTAACTGAATGTGGTAACCGGACAATTCGGTGCCGGACAATTCGGCGCAGGGCAATTCGGAGCGGACAATTTGGGACCAAAAAACGGGTAATTCGGAGCGGACAATTCGGAGCAAAAGCGCGCCGACATGCACTCTGTGAAAGATGTAAATAACAAAAAACATCACTTTTAAAATAGTTTTCTGAGTACTTAGCCTATAGTTCTTCTATGTAAGACCAAATATTACAAATAATAATCATCCCTTTGTCTTTGGAAAATAATCGGCAGTCAGTTAAAGTTAATTATAATTATTTCATCTGAAAACATGAAAGTAAATTTTTTTTTTATCGCGGGCTACAGTTAGTTAGAATTGGAATGCGAATAATGGTCTTGGCTTTGGATTATTGAATACCACACACATTGTTTACTTTAACTTAATTTATACCTGCGCGGTTTTGTCGCGCGTCCTTTTGTCGAGGTTGTTTTGCATTGCGCTCATATGTCGGCACGCTTTTGTCCGTGCGCTTTTGTTACGGAGCCACTAGTTAACAATACGGAATTACGGTGGGATATAAAATGTGGAAAATAGTTATTATATGTGTGGTAGCTTGAGACAAAATTTGAACAAACAAATGCATACCCCTTTTAGGCATTATTAGTTATCACCGAAAAGGGCGAGGTTTATTTGTCAATCAATTACTAGTGCTTCACTCACTGTGTAACAGGCGGTGTCTTTGAAGTATGTCGCAGAGGCTCAAGTGTAACCGTTGAGAAATAAATTACTCAATTATGCAAAACTTGTTTGCGACATTGGCGAAGCCCAGGACGATCCCTGGCAATGTATTCATTTTTTTATATTTTAAACGCAGTATAAACACGCTTTCAATTTTAAACGCAGTATATACACGCTTTCAATTAACCAAGACATTTCACTACACAATAAGTGAGTACATAGTTTTAACATTTTAAAAATGTGATTTTGTGCAAGAGTGGCTGGTATTTGCTATGACTTTTTTTGTAGTAAGCTAAATAAACTTTTCTTTATACGGTATTATAGTTCTATTAAACATGATTAATAAAAAAATGCGTTTAAATTTCAAATAGATATGTTTTAAATATCCTGCTCCCATTTGTCCGCTCCGAATTGTCCGCTCCGAAATGTCCGCTCCGAATTGTCCGCGCCGAATTGTCCGCGCCGAATTGTCCTGCTCCGAATTGCCCTAGCACCCTGAATGTATGCCGTATTCCAAACTAAATACACAAGCGTAGATGCATCATTACACTACAACATTATTAATGCGCACGTAACTCCGCCCAGATAAATTTGAAGTTGGTCGCGCTCTAGACGTAAGTTTTGAAAGAAAGTGGCGTTTGGTCTACTTAAAATTGAAATTTGGAGTCATATTGTGAATGAATGCGCATTGAACAACTTTTCCATTTAATCTGGAATTAATACGTTTTGGTATTTTTGTCATTTCGACGCAATTTCGTGATTATGGTCTGGATTTAGTAACTTACATCGGATTCCAGCAGCGTCTGTGCCAATTCTACATGAAATACATCGTACTTAAGCAGCGAGGCAGAAGTTTGTTGACATCAGCATGCGTGTTTCTGTTCTGTCATTGAATGATTCAGATCATAATGTGGGGAAAATATGAAGTCTTTCAATTGCAATTATCGAAAAGACGCTGTGGAATTTAATGTTTATTTCATTTTGAGTGCAGTAAGGAGGATGAAACTGCACTTGGAGTATGCTCTAAATTACAGTAAAAGTTTGAAATGTGTGATCAACCTTGAGAACCCATGACATGGCTCATGTAATTCGGATTTGCAGAACTAAGAAAGTACATTTTGAGGAAATTCAGGATGTAAAATTGTAAGTATATTTTTGCCATTTTTATTACCAGCTAAAGAAGACAGTTTATGTCTTATAACTTGCATGTTATTTGTAAGGACCCTGTCTGGCGTCTATAGCTAGCCTAAACCTGAAACATTGTATCAAAAAAGTTAACGCGGAATGTGCCAAAGCTGCTGATATGTGGCAGTCCGTGAAACATCTGCTGGTATGTGGCAGTCCATGAAACATCTGCTTTAGTTCATTCAGAAACAAATTGTTTGTTTACAATAGAAAGTAGTTCCTTTATTCGCGTGAATTCAGTATGAATTAAACGCGCGGGTACAATATCGGAAAATATTGGACGATTCTGACAATGTAAAGTTAACGGAGAAAAAAAATGAGCATATAATAATGTAGGGTTCTTTACTTGTCTTTTAATAACACATATTAAGATTAGTTGTTTCATATTTACTTTCAGTATATTACGGTTATCTAATTGTCGTTTAATAACCTATTAAGATACATTGTTTCATATCTACTTTTAGTAAGCTTCTCTTCCAGCCTGAAATGAAAGGAAGAAGCTTCTTTGCCACTGGCCATATGTATTGATTATTTCTTCAACAAATGAATAACCTCTCCTTATATATATATATATATATATATATATATATATATATATATATATATATATATGAAACTGAATAACTAAAGATGTGAGAGTAAAGACAAAGGAAATAAGGCCTCTCTCGGTTGGCCAGATGACATCAGATTATATCCTAATGATGATATAGGATATGGCGGATATTAGCGACAAATTGGGATAAATCTAAATAATGCAAAAACTGCGTTGTTTGCATAATTACTATCATAGTGTCCAGTTAGAAGGTTCCATTCTCATTCGCATCCATTATAGAACTGACAGTGATAGTCTCTAAAAAAAATGTGCCATATAACTAAAACTATTTTCTACCGCTCGATTCATTACTTGTTTAGCTCGTTAAAGTTTCATTTAGTATTATTCAAAATATTGTTTAAACAAATGTTTTTATTATCGACATAATTGTCTGTTATGAAATTTCCTTGCAGTACGAAACTCAGGAGAAATAAGACAGATGACAAGAAAGGAAGAAGTGCGACTCTCCTTCATATTGGAAATCCACATATTTCTGTCGACAATTGTATTACAGTATTGAAAGTAATTAATTGCTTTACACAAATATTTGAAATTACGTACAAGGTCTAATTATCGGGATTTTGTGTTACTTACCTGCAGTAAATTTAGAAATTTTAATTAAGAAGAAATCGACCAGTGAAGATGTTCTGCTGCTTACTCTCTTAAATGTTGATTTAGGTGTCACAAATGGTTGTGGACCACCAAATCACTAGAAATTGCAAATGAATTCTTGAATTTCTTCGTTAGAATTTTACCTAAACTATAATGTTTATATATATATATATATATATATATATATATATATATATATATATATATATATATATATATATATAGTGAAAGTTCCAATCTACTTCGTACCCGTTACCATAGCAGCGTTTGGTGTGATGAATCTTATGATATGCCTTTTAATATGGATTCGGCGCAAGAACACCAGTCTTATGGAACCAGGTATAAACAAACAACATCCTTAGTTCCCTTAAAATTTATGCTTAAGCTTGACTGGTTTACATTTTCAAATTCGACTTTTACTTTTATATTATTGGATAGCGTTCCAAATGAAACCCAGATAACATTCAAAATTAGTATTTTTGTTCAGTATAATGATGTATCGGGTCTTTTCTACTTTCACAAAGTCTCTCTGACATTTCTGTTTTCCTCACATTTTATTCCGTGACAGAGTTGATTTGTTGTATATCTTCGCAGAAGATTACTTTAAAGAAGTTCATTATGTGATAAGCAACACTTCTATTAATTTGGAATAGTGTGAATCTTAAATTTGTTCTATAGAATAAATATTTCAATAACAAAACACTGTCTTTCTTCTAGTAAAAAAAAAAACGAAATGCTAAACAAGAAAACCCCCACAAACTAGTTCTTTTACAGTTTTCTGCTGCAAATATCAATTTATTTCCAGAGCAATGTACATAAAAAATGACACTACCGACCTTGCAGTACCTTATGTAATTTAGAATTGTTTTAATAGAACTGTCTCTAAACAGTTTAGTTTTTATTGTTGTAGAACGACATCAAGCACTCAGAGAATGTGGTACCAACGTGTACCTTACGCCTATCGCAGGAGAAAGACAGCTGCCGAAATCTATGAGGAATAATGGACGTGTTGGTCAGTCCAGCATTGCACAGAATACACGGTTTGACTCCAACATGCGGTTATTACATAGGACTCAAAGTCTATGTATGGATGGGTACGAGGTTATTGACATTCCAGGTATTGATGGTCTGCAGAATGTATCGTATAATGAACAATCAATTTATGAGTCCTCCCAAACAATTGACACGCATATTCAGGATGCTTCTGGGTATTTAACAGTGCTGGGTGTGCTGGAAACGCCAGTGTGACGGCTATTATGATAATAAATGGGGATACTTTATTGGCTTGTTATTCTCTTTCTTTGATAGAGGAATTACTACTAATAATGATTTGAATGCATTTTAATTTGAACCTTATGCATATGCCCATTTGATTTAATTGCCTTGCCATGAAGAGTTAATTTAAAATTGGCTTAACAGATGGACAAAAGTACCTAAATTAAAGCATACCAATGTGATGGAAAATGCTTGCATGTCCTTTATTTTCCACGATATGTCCATCGATTCACGAGGAGAATGACTTCGTAAAAATTTGTATTTGTTGGCGAACCTATTAACAACCTCAACTCTTCAAGAGCACAGAAAATTTAAAATTTAAAGATTCACAACATTTCTTGGATTTGACTTGCTTTTCCTGTTTTATAATTTTTTGGTTCAGTAGCCAGTTATTCTTTTTGCAACTTCGATACTGGTTATATTAGAGTCAAATGAAGTTTTTGAACATGCGGACCGTATGTCAGATGAAATTATACCTCCGTCCATCCAAAAAATAAATAATTATTTTATTTTCTTCGTATTCTGTGTGATATCTAGATTCAACTGGAACTCTGTCATGGTCATAGTCTCTCTGTACTAAATATTTCCCACTCACGATCTCTCTGTACTAAATATTTCCCACTCACGATCTCTCTGTACTAAATATTTCCCACTCACGATCTCCTGTGTTCCATTGATTTTCTTTCATTTCAAGACATTTTTTTTTTTACCACGTCGATAGTTCAGTCCTAGTTCAAAGGTATTGGGTGAGTTTTTCAAGTTGTTTTCGTTCCATTTTCATTACAACTCAGTAATACAAATATACCAACAACAACATTGTCTAGTCTAGCTTTTACAAGTGAAGTATATTGATAGAATCATATTGCTGATGTTTCCTGTGATTCATCGTCATGCACAATTAAAATTAAGTTATCTAATATCTTTCTGACAGTGTTCAACTTTCGAAGAAAAAATATTATATTAAAAATACGTCACACTTCAGTCTCAATATTAGGTCATGTATCTGATTGAGAATTAATCATTCGTATCAAAATCATCGAACAAATTCCTAAAGTGCTTGTCATAATTATAAATATTAATGTGTTCTCTCAAAATACTTATGATCCTGTTTCATATGTCTCAAAGCTTTCACCCTGAATCAAAAGATCTGCAATACTATTTGTTTTATCTATCTTGAAGTTTTCGGCAGGAACATTCATATGACAACGTCAATATAAATGGCAGGAACATTCATATGACAACGTCAATATAAATGGCAGGAACATTGATATGACAACGTCAATATAAATGGCAGGAACATTCATATGACAATGGCAATATAAATGGCAGGAATATTCATATGACAACGTCAATATAAATGGAAGGAACATTCATATGACAATGGCAATATAAATGGCGGGAACATTCATATGACAATGGCAATATAAATGGCGGGAACATTCATATGACAATGGCAATATAAATGGCAGGAACATTCATATGACAATGGCAATATAAATGGCAGGAACATTCATATGACAACGTCAATATAAATGGCAGGAACATTGACAACGTCAATATAAATGGTAGGAACATTCATATGACAATGGCAATATAAATGGCAGGAATATTCATATGACAACGTCAATATAAATGGAAGGAACATTCATATGACAATGGCAATATAAATGGCAGGAACATTCATATGACAATGGCAATATAAATGGCAGGAACATTCATATGACAACTTCAATATAAATGGCAGGAACATGGCAGGAACATTCATATGACAATGGCAATATAAATGGCAGGAACATTCATATGACAATGGCAATATAAATGGCAGGAACATTCATATGACAACGTCGGTATAAATGGAAGGAACATTGACATGACAACGTCAATATAAATGACAGGAACATTCATATGACAACGTCAATATAAATGGCAGGAACATTCATATGACAATGGCAATATAAATGGCAGGAACATTCATATGACAACGTCAATATAAATGGCA
>JAECUM010039956.1:0-47042 GCA_016617855.1 Megalonaias nervosa | reverse complement strand
TCTAGTTGTATCGGTGGAATATAATTTACAGAAAAATTTGCACTATCTTTTGTTGTTTGCGACGAGTCAAGAAGCAGTATTGTTGACATTTATTTTCATTGTTTTATATAATATCGCGATGTAAAATTCTGTATTCGTCTGATGTTATCAATCCGCTTGATCTCAGATGATCAAGTATATCAACCATCCCATTGCCAATTTCAGCGCCAACATTTCCGGCCTCTTTTGATGATATTAGTAGCATCAATCTGAAAATCATTTCAGCAGCTGACGTAAATACTTTTACTCCTGTTCCAGTTTTGGCAGTTTCTACAGCTTCCACAGTTAATTATTCTTTACGACTATTATCATATTTTTAAATAACCTGTGGAAACCCCATCCTCTATCAAAACCCTCTTTTTTACGACGAGATAAGTCTGCTGTTCTTTTAAAAACAGAAGCAATGACACCTACTCTGAATCTATCTACAAGCGGAAGAAAACCTTCATTTTTTGTAATGCTGTCCATTTCCTCACAAGCTTGTTTATCATCATTTATAATTGTGTTTAGTGTTTAAATGATTTTATCGTATCTATCATCTGACCAAGTTCCAATATTATTACTATCATTAATAGCATTTCCCTTTTAAAAATCATTATATTCTTGATCTGTTATTTCAACTTGCGCATTTTTTCTATAATTGTTTTTTATTTGCAATTTCCATAAATCCTACAGTCGCCCGAGAAAGATCTTTTTATTGTTCTTCAGTACTCCTAATTTTATATGTTATTTCTCCTAATATTCTTCTCGTTGGCTCAAATGTTATTGCTTGTAATAATCTTTGTTCAAGCGCAAATGGATTATTAATCAGACGTTCTAATTCATTTTGTGTAGCAGCTGGATTAATAACGTTCGCCACAAGTGCCTCAGCCAATTTTCTAGTTTCCTCATCTGATCTCTCAATAATTGTCCCTGCTGCTGCCTCTTTTTGTTCTTTAACTAGGCCTAATAAACCTTTTTCCTGCAAGTTTTTAAATTCTTCTTCTGATAGCGACGCAGTTTCCGGTTGTTTTCCAACTAAGCCTCAGTAACCGGCTTAAATATTTTAGCAGTTTCTTCTGCGGCAACTACTTGTCCGCGCCGTGCTTCCTGAACTTTTTTCTTAAAATCTGCAAGAAACTGAGCAAATTTTCTTAGTAATTCTATAAGTTCTCGATATTTTGCTCGTTTTTCCATTTTATTTCAATATAGTTTACAAAATTTAATTTACTTTAAGTAGTTATCGATACAACAACGAAACATGTTTTTGGATCACGCGAAAGCTTATCAAATAAAAAGAAACTGTATTTGTTTTTAGTGGATTGATGATATAGTTCAATAAATTTATCTTTTGTTACATTGCCGCATTGCTCGTATTCAATATTTCGACCATCAACGTTGTCCAGTCCCGGAAGTAATATAAAACAACCAGTATTTCGTCTAATAAATCTATCAACAATATAAAATCATTGCGCGAAATAAATAGAATTACACTTTTTGTTGCGCGACAATGAAAAATAAGATCTTATTTTATTCATCTCGTCGTTGTTCAGCGGTATATAACCAAAACAACTATTTTATGCTCGGCTGAGTCAAGTTGATTAACTGGAACAAGTTCCTCTGGTTGTTTCATGATGAAAAGATCCTCACCAGCGTCAAGATCGGCGCGCATTGTGTTATTATACTCACTTAGTAGCTCTTACTTATTCTGCTACGGATTAATTGTGTAAGTATAAACTCTGTCGTAATTAAACTTATCGCCTAGCAGTAAGTTCATCAGCAAATTTGTTTTGCCCGATCTTGTTTTACCAACAAGATAATGATAATTCGGTAGATCGTTGTTTTGCTTGTGCTTCACCAATCGTTCGGTGTCAAAGTTTAATATCGACATTGTATATACTTGTTTTACAAATTTTTATAAGACAACAGATAAATAATGAGCTACTACACGAAATTCGGAACGTCATTAGGCGAATCAGTAACTGTAAATACAACAAATAATAATAATGTTGATTTGTCAGGTTATTCTTAAAAACATCTGGCGATACAATGACGGGCAACTTGTCAATGTCAAATCAGAGAGTATTAGGGCTGGAAACAGACTACTCGCCAGTAAATGTTGTTAACACGCAAGCAGTTAGTTATTTACAATGAAAATCTGTCGACGACTACAAACTAAATAAATCCGGTGGAGTTGTTACAGGTAACATCAAGATGACAGGAAATAAAATAATACATTACAATATAACTGCATATCCACCGCCAAATTTAAATCAATCTCAGGCTGTAAGCTTTCTGCATGTAATGTATATTGATGATATCAAATTAAATAAAACAGGCGATACAATGACCGGCAATCTCAATATGTATGGCAAAACAAAATACTAAATTTAGAAAATTCTTATCCGCCACCAAATTTAGATCAAACTCAAGCTGTCAGCTAAAGCAATTAAAAAATGTTGGTGATGAAAAACTTGATAAAGCCTTTGGAACAGTTACAGGCAATTTGGTAATGAAAAATAACGCAAAAATTAAAGGACTATCAATAAACTCACGTCCTGCTGGCGATGCTGATGCAATTAGCTACGTGGCGCACTTACTTTTTATTTACATCTATCTCGCAGAACGACGACAGGAAGTATTAATATGAGCGGTAAATTAATTTATAACACTCAGCTCGATAATACAACGTTAGCGGACGATGATTTGCTGACAAACGTCAAATTTGTTAAAAACAATTTTGTCCAGTTGGCTGGCGATACAATTACAGGCACATTAAATATGGGAGCTAATAAAATAACATCCACATATGTTGCAACTGCTGACATTGATCTATCAAACAAAAATATGTCGATGATGCAAAAACATCATTATCAAATAATATTCAATATATTTTAGCAAATTATTTGCCGCTCGCTGGTGGTATGATGCAGGGAATGATAGATATGGGATTAAATAAAATAGTGTCAGCATATTTTCCAACTTCAGAAAATGATTTAGTAAATAAGGCTTACGCAGATTCAGTTGCTGTTGGTGGGGTAAAGCGAGTTAAAAATAATGCTGGTTTAATGTCCTTATCCTCCCCAAGGGCAAAAATGTGAATTTATAATGTCAGATGATATAGCAAGTGACTGGGCTACACTTGCAACAACAAGTAATTTTTGGATTAAGGTAGAATGTCCGTCTGCCGTAGCAGTTTGGAAGTTTATAGTACGTGGACGGCTAGGTGGTACTGATATGCTTTCAGATTGGAAATTGGAGGGATCGAATGATAACACCACATGGACGACCTTATATACTACAACAAACACTCCGATAAGGATTGCGCCGCTTGAATTAATCATATCAACATCATCTCCTGTAAAATACAAATAGTATAGAATATTTTGCTCTCGCGCTGAAGTAGTTAATCCAGGACTATCATACTGGCAATTATTCACGCTTGATGATTTAGTATAACAAATAATTATAATAATGTCGGAGCTGTCTATCATAACAGTTGCTAAATAATTTTATGATATTCTTAATGTGAATAAAGATACTTATGCAACAGATGCTGATAAAGATAATATAAATAAAATTAACCAAAATAAAAGACAACTAGATAATCTGCTTGATGATCCATCAGTAAAATTGACGGATTCTGAAATTAATTTTGCTAGCGTTATGCAAATGCGAGGACAACAACTACAAAACGCAATAAAAGATTTTTATGTTATTAGCAGATACTGCCATCTAGATGATTGATGGGATGAGCAAAATAATGTTGAAAGTATATTTTAAAAAATATTACTGGAGCTCAACGCTGAAAATATAGATCTTATCAATAAATCTATTCTAATAAAATCTAAGGCCCATGGGGGTAAACCGCAAGAAGAAACTCGAGTGACTGGTCTACATAATCGTCTAAATAAGCTAGCTGAAACAAAAAAAAAATAATAGACAAAATTAAAAACTAAACGACAACTTCAGAAAACGAGATATATTTCAAAAACTTGGAATCATGACAAACAATCTATATTAGATCATTCTAAACCGATAAGCGCAGAACTAGCCGTAAAGGCGATCGCAAATGCAATTATGCCATTGTTAAGTTGGACTATAGATTTTGATCCAATTATTGTTGATAAATCACTAAAGTAATAGAAGAATTTAATGATGAGTTTATCGGTTTTAGTGTGGCTCAAATGAAAGCATTTTACGATGAGGCTAAATTAGTTAAGATTGAGAGAAAAGTTGACCTATATTATGATATTAGTGAAGTAGATTATTTTACATTTCCAACGCTAGATGTATCTAGACAATTATCATTAAGAAATTATCATGATAAAGTTTCTGATGTTTATGATCAGATGGGAGCAATCGCCACTTTTCCTGATAAATTAATCGAGTTATTTCCCAACAATAAATTATCAAATAAAGCTGTTATCAGACAATTATTTGTCATTAATTTTATCGTTGCATATGCAGTTGTACGTAAATATCTCGTCCTTAAAAATTTTACTTTAGACGAAATCGCTTTAGTGCTAGGATATATTGATGAAACTGAGAAAAAAGCTAAAATTTGTATAAATGATTATATATATATATATATATATATATATATATATATATATATATATATATATATATATATATATAGTACAATGTTTGAAGTACAATTGCATGACAAATTTTACTCGCATAGTTGGTTAAAGAAAGATGAGGTATTAATTGATGATGGATATAAAGATACTAATTCTCAGGTTTATGACAAGTACAGAGATTTTATTGCTGATGATGTTAATGTTGAGTTTAGAAAAGTTCTCGATGATATTGCTATGTTAGAACATTCACTATTGTATAATTTTTTTTTTTTTTTACAAAAAAATAAAAAAAACAGATCATAGATTTCAATCACGTATCAAAAAATATTCCAAAATCCGACCTTGACGCACTATTGCAATGCTATAAACACTATCACATAAAAAACCTCTGGTGCATACAAAATGCTACAAATATTATAGCAAAATAATTCAAGTAATTTAATATTTTTTTCCGCTGTTGATGACGTGCTCTGGCATAATATCTGGTGAGGCAACGTTAATCCTTTTATGTTAATTATTTCAGGAATTGGCGTTACTTTATCGGCTGCATTAAAGCGAATTGAGCCGCAGTTTGAAACAAAAAAGTGCTTGCAAAATAGCAAGCATGACATATAAAAGCTTACTGTATCAAATAAGATCTTACTAGGGTAGTGTAAAATATGATATGGACGATTTAATTCGCGAGTTCCATATAACTGATAGTATGTTGACAGATATTTTGCGATGAGAGTAAGCAAGTATGAAAATCGTTCAAAAAACATATCAAATAGAATTTGTTTAATAACCTTTCGCAATTTCGTCTAATCTATTATTTTCAAACATTATGCTTTCCAATAGCGATATCAATTCAATATCATCCATTGGGAAACTGATCAAACCGTCTACAAACAATATATTATAAACTTTATCAAGTACGCAAAGATCTACGAAAGTAACATCAGTACAATCGTGACGCATTTTATCTCTTAATTTACTAAAATCGAATCCTTCTTCCATTACTTGTCTTTTGTATCTGATATATCTTGGATGTTCAAGTACTTCACGTAGTAGTCTAGAAAGTTCTATTTAAGGTAAAATCATCATAAATTTCTCTTTGCTTTTTTAAGATCGATAACATTCTTTATCAGATTTAAGCCTGATGATTGTGGTTCTACACCAGTAGAATTTTTATAGTGTTCAATCAATCATTTAGCAATTAATTCTCCTGGAAGATAATAGTTGTTATCGCGCATGCTGACGTAATATAAATGTTTGCATTTTTCAATGATATCCGAGTAATGACATTTTTGATAATATTTTCTGACTTTTATGGTTTCACACGTCAAAGTGATCGCATCGCATCCGAAATATCGCATTGGAAATAATATGCAATGTATGTCATCAAGATACTCAGTAAACATCTCAAAGTTTACTAAATTAATCTCATTTTTATTTATAAATCTGCAGAGCATGTCAGTTATTTCGTTTTCTCTTGTGTAATAGTTTATTGACATTTTATATATAATATTTTATGTCTAATTAAAACATTTCTCTAAATAATTTTATCTAAACAATATAGTAGTAGAGGAAAATGAGTTGTTTCTGGATCGAAGACACCACTCCGCCAAAAGCATATTGTATCACCTAAGTTGGTCTTTGGGCTAAAAATCATGGTCGACAAGATCGCAGAATGTATTTGTTTTCATAGGAGAGTGAGGTCTTTGGTCCAGAAATCTCATTTTTCTCTACTACCACTATGATCAAATGATTGGAAACTGGCTTGGGCGTTATACAGAGAGTTTAAAGTAAAACAAACACTATTAAATTTCCACCAAATTATTTAGGAGGAGACAGCGTCACAGACATAGAGGCGACTGTCAACATTATATCCCCCACTCATATTTTAAAATATGGATATAATATATTCCTAAGCAAAATTTATAATTTGGTATATTACGGCAAAGCGACGAAGTTATTAAGAACTATATGGTCTTAACCTAAAGTAACAGAAAAGAGCTAAACCCAACAAGTTTTTGTAAAATTCAACAAATAATTTATTTCTCTTCAATACAAAGTATAAATTTAAAAAGGATTTACGATATTCTGAATTAATTACCAAATAGTCTAAAAGATCTATCCCCGATAGTATTTAGTAAAGTTCTAATTAAATTACAGTGATGTTCGAAATAAGATCCAGCACAGTATATGTTGATATACGTACAGTAGCCAGTGACGTGAAGATATGCCAACAGTCAAAGTAATATATTCTAAGATGTCCCTGTCTGAATTCACTATGGTTCCAAGTAAATAAAATGAATGTTTAGGAGATACATTATGTAAATAGATACCGTTCAAGAAGCAAAATGCGATATTGAGGAACAGATGAAAGGGACATCGAATAATGACATTAAAGAACTGGCTTATTCTAGCCAGTATTCACCTGTCTCCATAGTTAGGAAAAGGGATATAATAGGCAGATTTGCTTCTCTGAAGAGAGATTTAGATGTTGAAGTTCAGTCTGTACGGAAGCTGAAAGAGTCGAATACAATCGTCACTTCATCTCAGATCTTTTTCTCGACAATAGTATAAAATAAAGATAAATTTTAAATGTGGGTACTGTTGATTTTAAACTAAATAACTATTGTAAAACGCTATTGACCAAATCACACTGTTGTTCAGTTTGGAACATCAGGGTATGTATTGTTTGAATTACGCGTCTCATCAGTATTTATGTTTTCATCGACAGTATTGTCTAAGATCGATTTCAGCTGCCAACCTTAATTTCCATGCCTCAATTGTATCACTTTCCAATAGCTACAAAATGTATTCTACTCAAGCCATTTAATTAAAAAGAAAAACACATTTAGACAAGTTTGAAATTTCCTTGCACAGTAATGAAGAGCTTTGAGTTCACTGCATTCAATTATTTTTCTGGGAGAATATTTGCTTAATAGCCTTGCGTTTCTTAATATCGTACATTTCTTTAATGGCTGTCAGTACTTACATAGTTACATCAGCCTTTTCAGTGAATACTTATGATCACAGACTGCTACCATATTATCACTGCAAGAGCTGATCAAAGGCATATTGATCAATGTCCCAAACGTACAACGTACATCATTACATACAAAACCTACAACTGGGATTGCTTTGGTGATTCTCTCTTTTCTATTTCTTTATAAAAGATGTACAGGTTGGGAATTATTAAGATGTCTGTAGTAAAAGAGACTGACAGAATTCTGAGTTTTAGTTTTTTGCAACCCTATACAAAGCTAATTCGTTTTAAGACAGTTTTGTATAAAGTGAAACTAGCATTTTCAGCTTTGTTCTTGACAATAACGTGCTTACTACCGTTGCAATGATCATGTCTTTACGTTATATTTTTCTTTTCTCTCTTATTCTTCGTTTCTTTTTGTATATCTCTTACCGATATTTCGTTGTAATCTCTTATGAACGAATTACATCAACTCAGCTGTAATTCGTGGTTCATTTGGTAAGAGGTCTGCGTGTTAACATATTTTAATTGGAAAGCTACCGCGGTATGACGAATCTGGGGTACAAATGTATGGAGGTAAACTTTTGTCAAATGAGATGGAATAAAATAAGAAAACAAGTCCAACTTAAATGGAATATACACTGTTGAAATAATTGCATGTATATGCAACACATAAATATGTACAAGGTCCTTATCTTTTTAGCTGATGGGAACAATTTGCATCAAGTGAAAATACTAATTAATGACTATATCAAGATCTTTGCTTTCCGCAGGATTACATTTCATAAAACGCGGTTAAATTATTGTATGATGATTCGATGATCTGAGCATTTGTAACAGCACAGACATCTTAAAAAGTAGCATAGTAGAACTCTTGAACAAAAAGAAAACAAAAATATTGGTAGAGAATTTGTATATACATTTGTTTTTTATATACTTTTTAAAATTTCTTACATTAGGGAATATAAGGTTTTATAAGGTCTAGACACCATTGCGAATTCAATAGTTCCATGCTCTGCCAATCCATCTGAAGATAATCTGCATTGGAGACTTTAAAATTTCTCACTAAATTATTCTGCTTCAATTTTGCCTCATCTACAAAGGCAGGTGTCATGTACTGAAAGGAACGGTATCACTTTTCACTCCAGGATAGAAAAAAAACTAATGTTTCCTGTACGCAATTCTATACCATAGTCCGCAATATGCATCAAATACAAGAATGACTGTTGTGTGTGTGTGTGTGTGTGTGTGTGTGTGTGTGTGTGTGTGTGTGACGCATCATAGTGAGAGGGGTATTGTGTGTAACATCATGTCAATAGAAAAAATCGAATAGAAAAATAATAGAGCACGTAACGTTACTTCTCTAATTTACGAACTTCAACCTTGTGTTCTATGTATTATTGCCATCATTCATATTCTCCTTCTTCTTTTTCTTCTTCTTCTTCTTCTTCTTCTTCTTATTATTATTATTATTATTATTATTATTATTATTAATTAGCACAGCGATCAAAACCACTACCATGACTACTGCTATCATCATCATCATCATGTTCGCAGGTGCTTTAGCTTTGTTTTTGAGGTCGCTGGTTCGAAAACCCAGGCCGTCATACCAAAGACTTACAAAAATGGTACTAACAGCTGCCTCGCTTGGTGCTCAACATAAAGAGGCTAATGTTAGGACTGGTCGGCCTGGTGTCATGGTGATGTCACTGGATGGGACATGATGCTACATGTCTGCGGCATGATGCCCCAGTGCTCGACTTCACTATAAACTGTCACAATGCAGACATCGTATCGAAATAACAGAATTTTTTTTAAAACTATGTTAAAAATCCAAATCACACACACACACACACACACACACACACACACACACACACACACACATCTTTGTCTTAGTTTGTGAGCTTCTTCCTAGAAATCTGTAGAGTGATAAATATTTTCTTGAAATGATAGTCTAGTATTATTGCTATAGAAAGAAACTTTCTATATACAACATATCTCAATTACTGTGATTATTTTACGCTAAGACAAACCACTATAATATTATTCATATAATAGGTAGCCAATGTTGAATTCGTTTTGCATCTCTTTGGTGATTCAAGTTACGCGAGAAAGATTTATGCTGGCCTGCAGTGATACTTTTTTCAACACGAAACTGAGAAATAAAATTTCAAAACAGAGTGCATTATGAAAAAACGTTTTGGTAATAAAGAATCAGCAAAACTACAAACGGTACATTTGAATGTAAAAGTACAATGCAATTCGCAGGTACGGTGATGAGAAAAATGTGATCTAAACTTGTGGAACTGGATATGCGTGTCATACGTGTTCCTCAAATATGAAATTTCACTTAATTCCGAGTGGGTAGGCGGTCGATTTTTTTAAAAAGCCAGATGGATTCCATGAAGATCCTATGTTGAGAGCTCTTTAGTTTAAATCATCTGTTATACATGGTGAGTAAGTAAAGGCCACCGATATGCGACGCATTAGTTGCTAATTTTAAAAAAAGCAACAGAACAACAACGATATTATTTCAACTTAGCCTGTTCTAGTCATGCAAACAAAATGGCTGTACACGTGGACACCCATACTCGAACTACTGTAATTAAATAGAACTCCCCGTTTCGAAATCTGCCACCGACAACTTTTAAAACCATTGTTGCACCTCAAAGACTTACTGTCACTTTATACAGAATCATTATTAAAATTCTTTATCAAGTACGCGAATAATGATTCGATCACAACTGTCTGCTAGGGGATGGGGAGGGGGAATAGCAATACGTGTATGTAGTACATCAAAATTCCTACAGTCATCGAATGAAGCATGTCAAAAATGTGATTTAGGATAAAGAATTCGTTTAAACTATCAGATCAATGATTACTTTAGCGATATATCCTGGAACTTGATCCCTGAGCGTGACAAAGGGTACTTCTCATAACGAATTACGACTTTTATCTACTGTTAATCTTATCTCAGCTTCGTTTCATATTTCATCCACAATTTGAAAATGTGAGCATTTATATTGCTATCTGCTCCATTACGGTATGTGAGAAAGTATGCTGATATTAACGGCGCACTAACAACTGTTATCTATATAACATGAAGTCAACATAACATGTTATCTACATAACATGATATGCAGTATGTTTACTCAGAGCATTTGAAATTGCATAAGAATAATGGACACGTGTATAAAACTGAATTGAGTCACTTTAAAAACAGCACTATTCATGTAAATACTTTTCAAACAGTTGTATGTCACCAAAAAATGGTAGAACAGAAAATCAAGAACACAAATGTTCTATATCATACCACAGAACACAGTATAAAGGATTACTTTTTGTAAACAAAGACGTTTATATTTACAAGAGATCATCTCATCTGATTTTAAAAAATGTCATTTATAACCATGGCACATAAACAATAAAATCCAGAAAGACAAAACGTTTTACTACCTCATGAAAATATAAAGACTAATAGTAAGCTGATGATTGTAAAAATGGAAGCATATAAATATATTTCTATGTTAAAACATAGCATTTGATATGTTTACATTCATAGCGGAATGTGATTCCAGTGCTACAGTACTCGAGTAGATGGTTCTATTCTGAATGGGAATGATGGGCGATCAGTTCATTTCTTTCTGATGACATGGAACCTAAAGAAAATGCATCTATCATGCAAAACAAATGTCTTTTTCTATCATGCAAAACAAATGTCTGTTCATGAAAACAAATGTCTGTTTCTATCATGCAAAACAAATGTCTGTTTCGTGACCTTGAACTATACAAGGAGCCATAAAGGATTCGCATTGCAATATCTGATATTCACCCAAATCAATATTTAGATTGCATTAAAACATTTACTTGAAATTATCAATTATGTCACGCTTAAAATCAATTTTCATTTGTGTAAAAAGATTAAATACAGCCCACACGTATTATTTCCTCATTGTAATTTCGCTTCGTATTATCACTCATCTTCCTGTGGAATTTAGGGCTAGTACTTTCCGTGCAGGTTTGTGTGTATTTCTTGTTATTTTAGTCGCCTTGATTTATGCCAGGTGAATCCAGGGTGAATTTTTATTTAGGGCAATTTGTGCATCCTTATATAGAATGTGCGCTGTATCTTTGATATACCACCTCAATGTATAATCATTCATTAAAACTAAGCATCCCTGACGAGTATCCTTTAATTTAAAAAAAAATTATACGATTGGCACATCAAAGATACAGCCCATATATTATATACCACAGATTCTGACACATACCATTGCAACGACAAACGCTGCCTAATTTGCAAACATATGCCTGAGACCAAATCTTTCAGAAATTCGACAACAGGTGTTAACTACACGATCAATCAGAAGTTAGGATGTCGAACCAATAATACAATCTATCTACCGACATGCAAGATGTGCCATTCAGTATGTTGGCGAAACCATTGATTTCAAAAAGCGAATGAAAAATCACAAATGCCACATTCGCAACAAAATTAATGAGAAAGTCGCCAACCACTACAACTCGAATGGATATTCAGCCGAGTCATTCGAGATGTCATTGATTCAAAACACACATGCATGAAACAATGCTGGACACTAAATTTGAAAGCTCATGGCTATTTTGGCCTAAATGAAAAAATGGAACCTAAAATTACAGCCAGTCATCAGTTTTTCAACCAACGCAACGTTTGCACTAATATCTACCAGAGTAATGATTTTCATTTTATGATTTTATTCTGTATATTATTGCGATAATTATTATTACAATCCCGACATATAATTATCGTAAAAACCTTCTTGCATAACTGTACCAGGATATAATTTCTGGCGTCGATCTCTAGCCAAGCTTTTTCTCCGTGCTTTTTTCACAACGTTTTTATTAGGTCAAAACACACTAGCTGCTTTGTTATGTGACAGACAAAAGATCCAGCTCGTCTATTATTTCTACACAACTTTGTATTGTGATATCATTTGTCGTAAATTTCCCCTAGTGATTCTAACATGTAGGAGTCCGGAATTGTTCGTAGATTTTGTCTAAAGTGTTTGTTTTGGTTTTGTTTTATGTTTTTTTCAAAACGAAGAGCTTGCTTAGCTCGAAACGTTGGAATTATATATATATATATATATATATATATATATATATATATATATATATATATATATATATGATTGGCACGATCATTAGCTACTGCGACAAAAATTCTCCTCAATTAACTCACTCTGAGATCATCAATGCTCGCCTACTCATCAATAAACCTACTATCGATGATGAATACATTTCCCAGTGATGCTGTTAGAGTCGCCACGGATTCCTTTTATATTAGTCGTTGTAAAATGGACCTTCTTGAGCCATTTATCGAAGAAGACACCAGCGGTGTCAACTGGGGTTCATGGCGAATAAAACGTGAGCAAATACGTAAATATTCACAGTCGGCTGACGTTAAAACACCAGATATGTAAATTTATCAGAACCATCATTATCACCGTCAGTAAACCATTCAGATAGACCGTTCTATGTCTCGTGATTGGATCAATCACGAGACATAGCACGGTCTATCTGAATGGTCCAGGTGGTTCTGCTAAAACAACGCGTGCGATAGAATTATTTAAAAGCCCCGACATGATTGTGTTGACGCCAACTCACCGGCTAGGCAGAGAGATGAGACGACGTTGTGTCAGCGCATGCACGTATCATAGTTTTTTTAGATGGCTAGGTGATGAATGGCCCCCCGAGAGAATGGGTGAGAACAATATCCCGAGAATAAGTATCTGGGATGAGATTTGTACAGTATCCAAAGATGTTTTAGAAATGTCTTTTGATTGGTTATTAACAAAATCTACTGCATTTATCATGTGTAGCGGTCATGGACAGCCTCCGCCGTTTACAGATCAGTCACCACACGAATGGTCGATCAACTATGTTAGCCACTATAAAGTAGTTTTGTACGACCTTCGATCACAGGATGAACAACTACGACAACTGAAATCGTTAATCAGATTACAACCTGACAAAATTCAGTGTGAAAAACTGCGTACGTAATTTCTGAGACTCCAATGTCAGATTTCTGGAACTTATCATAATCTAATACTTGTATCCACAAAAAACATCCGTGATTCACGTCAGCGTAAATTATTTGAGCTTCACAAGGAAAAATTTCCTGATCATCTAGTTCCATTATGTTATTGACCAACAGATACAAGCAGATACAATATACTTGTTGATATTCCAGGATTGGATACAAAACAAAAACTCGTTCTTAATGATATCGTCGAGGTTCTAGTAGAGGCTGTACACAGGCGTTGTCTTGAGCCCTATCGTGATGGACTCTGGGATATGCAGTAACAATTCATTCGTCTCATCGATTAACAATATCAGATACCAATATCTAGATTGTCGATGATCGCATCGAATGGTCAAATTTAGTTTTTCTGGTTGTGTCCAGAGTAACAAAATATTTCAGTTACACAGGGTTGTCTGCGTGCTGAAGTTTCCAACAGCAGTATCAGTGGCTCTGCCACCGCCGCCGTCACAAGCAACAGTGTCACCAGGAATTATCAATGCAGTGAAGAAAAAATTAGCTAGTTATGCGCGAGATGATAAATGGATGTGGAATTTGTCATGACGCTGAAACAACGATAAAACAATCACTGCACCTGCTGTAACACGATAATATTGATCAATATTTTCCTAATGACGTCTCACACACTGGAAAATGTCCCTCTGACATGTTTTGAATGTAACAGACGTAGAGGAGCTTCGTTCCTCGGAGCGTGTGCCTTTTGTTTTTTTGTTTTGTTGGCGCGTATCCAAAATGGTGGTAACTGGGTGTTTTCGGGAAGTACCTGTAATTGTTCACGAACAAATCCACGTTGAAGATCTTTTGAATCTAGTCAAAAGATTGGTGGCTGCAAAGTAGATCTTACCACGCTGGAAATTTTATGTGTTGTTATACTCCACACGGGATCAGTTGCTCTTGCTGCACGACCCTCAAGTTCGCCAGGTTGATATAAATACTTCACTGTTACTTTACTACCAATCACTGGTTGTTGTAGCTGATCTGGTGATTTTTGTCGTGGTATGTGTTTTTTCGCAATTGCCTCGACGGGTTTCATGTCAATTCCACTCATGACCTCGTTGTTTAACGCGGCCACCACATAAGGTAGTCTCGCAAACCATTCAGGAGATCTGTTCTGAACACTCAGAGTTCCGTTCAGTAATTCTTGGGCATATTGATGCCCAATGAGTCGCTGTGCAAGTGTTTGATTAAATCGTTCAAAGATTGCCTGATCACGATGTATCGTGGTGTGTCCACGTCTGATCTTAACGTGCTGTTGTTGCATCAGCGTTGTTACTGTACCGAGAAGTTCTTTGCCAGGATCAACCTGTAACAGTTGTAGCCAGCGTAATGGACCACGCGAATAAATTCGTTCAAACGCTGCAGCGACGTCAGTTGCTGTTTCAGACGATAGCGGTTCAGCCTCTTTGTATCTACTTGCAACATCTACGACAGTCAACGCGTATCTGTATGTGCATCTTTTATGTACATGGTAAAACCAAGATATATGCTAGATGAACTTCGTTGGGCGTGTTAACATCAAACCGTCCGTGTTGAATCGTTTTGTAACGTGGAAGATACATTTGGCATATGGCTTGTCGTGACAACCAATCTGCGGCTACAGCTCGTGTGACACCTGCTGCATCGGCGAGTTTTTTAATTGCTGCTGTACCTCTCCAATATCCTCTTGGACTGTAGTAAATTGACTCCTTTATGTAATTGTTGGCATTTAATTGCCCGCTCCCAACACTATTTCACCTGTCATCGCAGATCTTATCAACCAATTTGCGAGTGATCCTCATGTGTTTTTATTCTTTATCGAATTTAGCGTGTGAAATCCGCGATATGTCGTTGTTGTAGATCTGTATTTTTATACGTGACATTATGAACATGGCACGCTTGATCAATTTCATTTACTGGAAATTCGCCCGGTTTTGGTTTATTTTTTTCGTCAAGTCTAATATCAAGGCGAGTTCCAGGACCACAATAATTATATCCTAAAAGATGCTTCTCACCAGGATACTTAGCTAATAGGGTTCCAGGTGTTTTCCCGAGTGACTTAGCAATATCGCCACCATATATTTTGAGTGCCGCATTTTACACATTTACCTGTAAGTGCCGGCGTGTTATTTCTCAATGTGGTTGCTCTCAGAAATTTTGTACCAGTGACTGTCTTGAATTGAACAAAATATAAACTCATGAATATAAATAATATTATATTTAGTCAATATGAACGTGATTGACTTTTCAGCGACACGTGAGCAAGCAACGGTCAAGCATCATCCAATGCTACCAGATTCCAAATGATCTATTATAATTTGTCCATCTGGGTCGGGTAAAACTCAGTTGTTGCTCAACCTGATAATGAGGTGGCTCAAATGGGACAAACTTTATTTAGTAGCGCCATCCGTGGATGACCAACGATGCTATAATGTTCTTAAGGAATTTAACGAATCTGTAACGGCTGAAGACGATGTTATTGAATTTATCACAGATATCGATGAAGCGCAGTCTGTTGAGGATCGTAACGGGGATATCAACAATCTAGTGGTTGACGATGATGTCATGTTTGACAAACAAACAAATACAGCCAGAATATTTTCACGGGGCAGACATAAAAACACAGATTCGTTTTACGTTAATCAGCGGTATACTCAGATTCCCGAAGTGATCAGAAATAACTAAGATTTTGGTTATTTTTAACGGGGTTCATACTCATACGTTGCGAAATATTTATCAGATATGGTGTCAAGGCAACATGGACATAGGTAAAGTTTAAAGATTTCTTCGAACATGCTTTGAAAACCCCGCATGTATTCATCACGATAAGTTTACACAATCCAGCAACACATTATTGAATTGGTCTCGATAAAATCTTTTATTTAAGAAATACATTTGTTGTATAATGAACCAGGAAAACATTAACGAAATTATCTCTACGATCGAACAATTGCAGCTAGATGGTCTCAGGGTTCAATTGGAGACAACTAAAAAGACTTGTATTGGAATCTATTAAGATTCCCGCAGAATGCGAAGCATTCCCCAAGGGGGAATAGCCCAAACAACAAAACAAAATTAACGACCAACAAAAATTAACGACAAAAAATATATAATATTTTTGTTGGCGCAATGCGCCAGTTTTTTGGGACTTTTTTGTTTTCTTTTTTTTTTTGTTTGTTTGTTTTTTTTTTTTTTTTTTTGTTGTTTTTGTTTCCTTTGTCGTTGTTAAACTTTTTCTTATCCATTTTGCACCACGCGTGTCCAATAAATTACCGTCTTCGTCGGTTAGACATCAATAAATAGGGTTAGTGGGCACCGACACAATCAAATGACCCTGCGGGACATCTGGAGAAAAGCTGTAAAGAACATATCCCTGCTGGGCTTGCCCTTGTAATGCTTGCCCATTCGCAGAATAGCTAACGTTGACTGCGTCACACGCTAGATTTACAGAAATCGTCGTTGTGATATTGACATTGCCTGGTGATACATTACGATCACCACCGTCCAGATCATTGTTATGTCGGGGAATACATTCGGGATGTTCTATTTTTTCCCATTTCACATATATCTTCGGAAAATATTCTTCAATTATGTCACTGAGAACTTCATCCATTTTAACGTAATCCAACCCGGGTAGTTCGAACGTTGGCAGCTAGTCTTCTGTGATCTTAAAATGATTAAGAAATGTGGTTTTGTACTTTGCGTCGTTTATACTAATCATGTCACCCTTGTGAATTATTGTGTCCATTATGGATGTTTAAACGAGTTTTGCGTCAGATTTCACTTGATTCAGATGCTGAACTAACACAACGATTTTATCGTTAAGATCATCATTTGGATATTCCAATATATATTTCTCATTAGATCCCTTAGATTTCATTGTTCAGTTATATATTCCTCCGCTAATGCATTGACTAATATCCAAGTAGGGTTATTAAATCTGCGCACCACTCCAGGAAGTCTTAAATCCCCCAGAAATATATCATCATAGAACCATACCAGTACTCTTTACTATCTGGAATTTTCTCTATTTTCCGGATTGGAGGGTCTACGTTACTATACCATTGCAAATTTGTTCTATAATGACCAAATTTGGACTTTTCATGAATACTTGTTTGTCTGATAAATAATCAGATCGTTGTGGTGGTGGTGGTCCAACATAAATTGGCGCTTTCAGCGGCCATCCCAGGACGGTTCTGATTGACGACTTATTTATGTCGACAGTGTAATTAGGTGTTGATAGTTCAATGGCGGCACTTATTGTTTGATAGCGATCTTTGATTCTTTTCCTGTTATAGATTTAATTCCACGCTGAAGGTCATAATTTATTTGTTCGATTTGATATGATACTGTTGGTACGCTGACTACTTAGCAGACGGAGGGTGTTTCAGCGCTGTGGTTTTGTGAGAATCTCAGCGAATTATTGGAGTCTAATCAACCAAAAGATTTTTCTTTGATATTTGGCCAACTATAATAAAGTCGTAATTGTGCCAGTGCGATCTCAAGTGACCGCCTGTTAGACGCTTTTATCGGAGTTAGAAAACCAATATCGTATTCTAGCCGTGTTGACGTCACTGATATCGTTGTGGACGTCGGCGGTGTTGTGTTAGCGATGATCTGTTAAAGTCGTGTGGTTATTTCTACTGTCATTATTATCTATATGGTGGATACTAAATCTGGCGTTGGCAAGTTTAATAATAAACATCCCTAACTGCATCAAATTCATTGTCTGATATTACACCATCGTTTAACCCCTCTGACAATATCGATGTTATATTTATGCACACATATGTCGCAGCGTAAGTTATTTCTGTGTGCTTAGCGTTGCCTTCCACGCGCATGCTTGATTATACCAAACGGATTGTGTGGAATTCATTAGGTGGTTTCTAGATGAATTCCAGACACCAGAAATATTACGCTGTGTTTTTTTTTTTTTTTTTCTGGATCCAGTATGAATGTTTCCACGATATTTTGAGTTAATACAACCGAGGGGGGCTCAGGAAAATCTATCAGTGGAATGACGCCATCAATATGTCGTAATTATTTCAAATTTAGAGGGGCTCAACACGGAGAACCTACACAGCCCGGCAACCTGTGCGGTATGTTTGATGGAGTTCTTTTGCTGAGCCATACCCCGCTATGTACACCATGTTGATGAGCGGAGCCGTGTGAATTACACCATCGATTATCTTTTTGATTTGATCGAGCTCAGTGTTTATGGAATTGATTCTTGAGTTGATGCTATTGAGCTCATTGGTAATAATTTCGATTGTTGTTTAAACGTTGACTAGATCAACAAGTTATGTGCAAATTTCAGCGAGATTAATGTCGAAGACTGTTGGATTTCCAAAGAAATTATCCATGGTTCTATTTATGTTTCTACAAAAACTAGTAAACGCGGTTACATGATTATTATCTTCAGATCTGTATGTGTTCAATCCATCATTAATTGTCATTAACGAGGTTATCATCGGGATGTTGCTGTCATCCACGTATTTTTTCGTTACAGCGTCATCGTTTGATTCTGGTTCTCTCAAACTAGCAATGATATTTCCGCTCATGTTGCGATCTCTAGTCATTGCATCACCGGCTTTAGCAACACATTTACTGATCTCAGTTTTGATCGTGGCGTTGTTGTTGTCCACGTATTTTTCGTTGCCAGGTCATCGTCTGATTTTGGTTCTCTTACATTGATAATTGTATTTTTGCTCATGTTGAGATCGCCGTACATTATATCTTCAATTCTTCGAATACGTTCAGCAATCTCTCCCATGATTGTTACAATTGATTCCTCCGAATTTTAATTTTACCGGTTTTAGTAAAATCCAATAAGTTATCTTCGGTCGCGCATGGAACTCGCAGAATAATATATATTGTTCCTCTTTAACCGTCCTTGCTGATCCTCAAAAAACAACAACTTCATTTGTGTCAAATCGGCGAGACGCAAAAGATGAGCAAGTTCATCTCGTGTTGCATAATTGAATAAATCAATGTCATCCTGGGCCTTGCCTCTAACAGATCTTCCGTAAATATCTACCATTGTAAACTATTACCGTGTTTAAAGCGATGTCGTCTGGTGGTATACTCATGCACAACTTAATAAGGCGGCGCTGATGACCTTGACACAGCGTCAGGTACAACAAGTATTTCTGAACGGTATATTGGTGAATCCGTTATTGTCTGTGTTGGTAATGAATACCAGATTGGAGTGCTTCGCACTCTGCTGCTGATATACTGTAAATATTCTCTTGGTGGTTACTGTCCGTATAAATTAAAATAAACAACACTACGTGGGTCAACAGCGTATGCAACCGAATGAGTTCCTAGACCAGAACGTCCATTGAGATTAAAGATACCGGTTTCAACATAGTTTGGTGATTCCGGTAATAGAACAGGCATGAAAACACCTCTGAAATTTTTTTATGTTTAATCGCCGAGCAGCATCAAGTAAATCAAAATTTGACGAAGCGTCCCCGGCAGTCTCACACTTTGACCATACCGCGTTCCTGGTAATCTTAGGCCCCATCCCAGTTTATCAAGTGCTTATACTATGTCCTGTTGCCTTTTTAAGTGCCATACCGGAAGGAGTTTCAACGGCACCAAGTGCAGCTGCTTTTGCAACAGCTGGAGTCTCTGCTCGCTGGTATCGACGCTAGAAACGGAAATATACCGCCGCTTTTTATTGTGTCGCTGATCGCATTCACATAAAGAAACAACGCCAGTTTTTGATTTTTTGGCTTCATTGTAGTGTTTGAGCTGACGTTCAGTCAATGATAATTTATTTGGGCCCTACAACCCCGCTGATTTCAGAGTTATTTTGCCATAGAATTCTTCTTCGATGCGGATTGTAGTTTTTAATTTGACCGGGTGTCAGAGTAACATTGACGTGATAATATGACATGGTAGCATCATGAATGATCTACTTAACATTACATATGTTCTACGGGCACTTCAATGACTCTCATTCGTCCACCAACACCTTCAAGCAACATTGTTATGTCTGACAAAATAACAGCGATTGCTCTGTAACCACCATCTGTAACAGGATCAACAATAGCTCGCAAGTGTACGTGAACGACTAACTATCTGAATAAATCCAGATGTTCCAACAAGAAATAATCAATCGGATACAATGCGTGAAATCCAGCTGAGATATATGCAGGCTGGAGTCGACATTCTGATCACGCCCCATAGATCTCATCAAACTATGATATGCCCGTGCAACGTTGTTTTGGTCAAAATTCAGTATTATGTCCTCGGATGGTTCTTGATGTCCATTTATCCTCAGCGAAATCGTAGACACCTCTAATCTGTCAAACACCATTGGGTTTGCTGTCCGATCGTTATACCTGGTGGCACGCTGAAATGCCACAAATATGTATCGTGGAGCTGAAATTCCTTGCTGTGATGCGATCTGCCTTGAAAATGTTCCTGCTGTGCCTGGAGCTGTGTCTGTGGTCATTGTCAGCCACGACAGTGTTGACTTGCCGCCGTTATTTATGAACTATAATAATCCTTGTTCTTCTGTCAACGACGGAGTCATCGTTGGCATCCATAATGCTAGTTTTGTTAGTGTTACTTTACCAGCACCACCCTCACCAATCCCAGCACGCCATATAGTATCGTTGTATGTGGCTCTTCGAATTAATGCAACTGTATGTTTTGCTCAAAAGATAACTTTTCTAACATGTCTACAAAATTCAGAGATATGTGACAATGGTATCACACATGCAAATCTACCATCTGCGTTAACCTGACATAGCCGTGCTGAAAATCCCAGTTTGAATTCTGGATTAACACTCTGTAGTGTCGCAAAAGCAGTTGCCGGTCGCCGTATCATTCCAGCTGGTTGTGAATCAAAAGCGCTAACCTGTGTTAATTGTACCATCATCAATGGACCGGAGGACCGTGAATATTCATCAGAAAATCTTGGAAGACCGATAAATGTCGTAGCAACATCAACGTTATGGAGGCATACTTCGATTTCTCTACCATCAATGACATATATGGCACTGTTAAACAATGCCATAGTACCAACGAATCCACATCGCTCATTTGCAGCGTATGTGGTATCATCATTTTTCACAAGTTTACCAGGAACTTCAATAAATGCCTCGGGAGGCAAGAAATACCTTGATGTACCTTGGACTTGTAATTCGATTCGTCCACGTTGGTCTGGTTCTCGTGCTTCATAAGAATAATATTGATAATCATTCACAGGCTCATTCTTGAGTACTGGTGCGTCCATGTCAAATGATGGATCAGATACACGTTTGGACATTTTTATTATATTCTCTGCTGTCTAAAAGGATGTTCCAACATTGATCAATAATTGATTGATCAGCGACGACGAGGGCCAGACCACTACACGCTATTAGGTTTGCGTTTGTTGTTTGCTCCTTTTCTATCTCCTCGGCAGCTTGTTTTGTCAGTGACGGCACTGCAACTAATTCTTTGAACTGCTTATTTGTAGCTTGTTTTATTATTTTGATGACACTTGGTAGCATCACTTTGGTGCTGGGAAGTTCTACTGGCTGTGGTTTTCATCGTACTAATCTTGCGAGTCTGTCTTTGGTCTCCGAGAATGCTTTATCAGCAATTTCACCTATTGTGCCAATACCCTTATCACAAACAACTTCGATGGCTTTTTCATACCTAATTGTTTTGCAATCGGAATATCTTTTGGGGCCATCTTTCTGAATAAACCTTGAATAACATAGCCGAGTCCATCTCTGTAGATCATTTTATAAACCGGTAATCGTGAATTTATGACCCTGACGTTTTCAGATCTACGTTGGGCATTGTGTATAATCATGTTAGTTTGTTATCGCCGATATAATTGATCACTCATTTTGGTAATTGTCGGTAATTGCATCGATCAGCGGCCGATAGACGCTACTGTCCATGACGGCACCGGTAAATAAACGCTGACAAATAGTAGCTGCTTCATTGATGATTTCGTGGGAATTGTTGCCGGCTCGTCTTCCACCAGTCAGAATTTCTAGTCGATCAACATCAGCTAGGATATTACTGGGACAAAGTTTATCTTGAAACACCGGCGATTCAGCGATTACCACCTTGTTTCCTATGACGTCGATCGCGAGTGGCAAGGCCACTTCCTGTTGCTCCTTCAGGTGGTCCATCATGTGGATCTGGTTGTGGTTCAAAAAAATGCTGCCGGGTGAGTATTTTACTCGGCTTACTCCGTTTCTTTTTTCAGATTTAGTTTTTACACCCGATTCTCCTTCTTCTTCTACTTTTTCAAGTTGACGTTCCAATTCTTCTTGTTCTTGTTCCATTTTGAGTTGCAATTGTCTAGTATGCGCATCTATTTCCCTGTTGAAAGATTGTAAATTTTTATCATTTTCTTCGACCTGATTAGAATTGGTAAAAATACGATATCAATATTTACGACATTTTCCATTACTTATATTTTTAATATATTCAGGTTTCATATATTTTTCTTTTTCCTGCAATCCAAGCACCGCAATGTTAAGTATTTGATCTTTTTCCCTAATAGCGGCAATATCTTCTTCCGTAAATTTATCTACCAAATTAATTCTTCCTTTCAGTGGTAGTTTAACAACTTCTGTTTGATGTTCTGTATCATCAGTCTCATGAGGAAATAATTCAATATCCTCTGTGGGTTGTTGTAATGGTGGTTGAGCAGCAGCTATTTCAGCTGGAAGCTCTCGGAAAATCATTGGGGTTTTGTTAGTCCTTTCTGCTATTTTCGGTTGATTTAGCGATTTTTTTCGGTTGATTTAGCCGTTTGTTCCAACGAGGAAGATCTTTAGTGGCTTTTGTGACTGGTTTAAATAACTGTTCTGTACCCTCTGTAATTTCCACATGAGCATCCTGGCGTTTTTGTAACTGTTGCTTGATAGAGTCACGTACTGGAAGATACTTCTTAATTGCATCAAGTCGTTGTCGAGCTAATTTTGCCTTAGGTGATTCCATGGTAAGCGCAGAGTAACTCATTATTATTGCAACAGCGATTTAATTACAGATCACTAAGTCAGCAGATATACAATGTTTATCAGTACATAGTAACGTAACGTAATTTTTTCCAACTACAATGAATTGCCGGAATCTCAATTTCACTTAGACATTGCTTTGGTCAGGTTGGTGACTGCGTTAAATATACCTATCCGCTAATAATGACACTCAGGGTTTCCCAGCTATTTATACATTAACCGGTCATATGTCTGGCTGCGCTAAAAATACCTGTACCGTATTAATAGTGGGCTTCCCCAAGTCAAAATAGGTACATATTTAATGTTTAATATATCTGTTCACAAATACAATATATTGATGTATTCTCTGTAAAAAATCACCTATTTTGCCACAGGCTGTTTAAGAACATCCTCAAGTATGGTGATAGTTATAACGAGCCACACCTATTTCGCTTGACCAACAATGTTATTTATTTTCTTAAAAAATCGGTAATTCTACCTGTGGTCTACAGATTATTATTATTATTCTCCCAGTCGGCAATATACGTAGTACGAATTTAGATATAATATTTATTTTTTGTAAATACTATTTATATATAGTATTTCAGCTGAATATTTCATAGCACGGGATAGTTATAAATTATCTAAAATTTTATTGATTTATCGTCAGCAGGTATTTATATTAGGTTTTAACAAATATCTCTCGAAATTGCGTAGTCTAGTGGTAATATCGTTGGATTCCCAAACCATTACTGCTATACTTCGTGGGTTCAAACCCCGGAATCGGCACATTGCTGGCGGGTTAAACCTGAAGTTAAGTATAGGGCTGCACCCTAAGCGTTCGAAAGTCAACCGGAAAAAGTACTGATTTCTAACAATTTGCGCACATACATCACTAGTCGAAATTGGTGGTGGTGCGGTTTTGCACCACGTCGGGTTCGCCTGGGGGTGGGGGTGCAAAAAATTGTCAGCAGACAGCGCGTATCTTGTTGACCGTAGAAACGTGGGGCGCGCCAATTAATGGACAACCCTCTGAATGTCTAGTATTTCGTTTCGTGTCTTGGAATTCACCTGGGCGTATGTCCATGTGACCATAAAGGGGAAATACCTTCCCACCTCCCTTTATGGTAGAAATAGACAGTTAAGGGTAAAGAGCCCAAAAATAGCCAGAAATAAATATAGCCAGAAATACATGAAAGATATTGTCAGAAATACACGGAAAATCCAAAGTAAAAATAGACCTCATTGAACGGTACGGCATGAAGAGACTCCATGAAGGCAGAAATTTGAAAAATGAGAAAACCTCATTGAAGGGTACCCCAGGCAGGGGCCCCATGAATAGATATAAACTGGAACAAATAAAAATACCACAAGAAGTGTAACTGGCAATAAATTGGCAAATAAACTGGCACAAACAAAAGCTCAGCCTCTACTGTCTATTTTTGCTGCTTAAAACAATATAATAATCATTTACAAATGTTTGCACAACGGGGACAACCAGTTTTTCTTATAACTATTCTTTACTAAAATGGAGCCTTGGATATTTTTACATCATTTTTACCTCCCTCTGTCCGCCATTTTCTCTGTTTACTCCTGGACCTTGGATACTATTTTTGCGTGATTTTTTTTTCATACCACACCCCGTCCGCCATTTTCTCTGTTCACCCCTGGACTTTATATATTTTTTTGCGTCATTTTTTTCACCCCTCTCTGTCCGCCATTTTCTCTGTTCACCCCCTTGCTATGTCATGACATGTTCATATTGTGACTAAAAAAATTCAAATAAATATATTCACATTTTATAGCGCATAATCAATATCACGATGCGTCACATATAGTTTATGTTACTATTCGTTGGTCATTCCAACAGTTCCATTTATTTATTTTTTGCGTCATTTTTTTCACACACACACCCCTCTGTCCGCCATTTTGTCTATTCACCCTCTCTTGCTGCTAAGGATTAATGAGACAAGTAAAGGATCACCACCACCCCTGAACATACATCTTTTTTTCTAGAGTACAGGAGTTAATTTGAATATTTCAATATTTACATCTTGGACGATGCTGGATAAAATATGTCTACTAAACGACTAACCAAACTCGCTACAACGTTAAGGGAATATCCTCTAATCGGATCGGATCAGAAAGCAATGGCACATTAATGGACAGGTACTGGATATTCTATCTTATATAAATCACCCAACTAAGCATACGTGTCATGGAATTATTAATAGAGCGGTTTCATTTCGTTAGATCTTGTACACATACCTTACTTGGAGCTAAAATCAATGCCTGACTCATTGACATGCACCGTATAATGTCTGATATATAATACATCCAACTGCGCCTCATGCAGACCTAGGTAACGATCAAACAGAGCAGGGCTTACGTTGTTCGCGTGATATCCTAACTGGTAACAACATTGAAGACCCTGGTTTCCTCCTGACCCTGACCAGACTCGGAAAGAACTGATTTAGCACTGAACACTGAAGGCGCTGTTCAGTATCTTTGGATTTAAAGACCATTATCTGCCCATGAACATAGACGACATTGATGTTACCCTAAATACTAAACATTCTCCTCCGCCTCTAAACACGGGAACCCATGATCTGCCCTGGGCAATTTAGAATTTGATTTACTTCTGAAAAATGTAGACCATGATATGTAACTGAAAATTGAAGACTGTGATCTGGTCCTGAATATTTAAAGCGTTGATCTGCTTCTGACAATGGAAGGCCCTGATCTGCCCCTGAAAACTGAAGACCGGCTGTCAATACTGAAGACCCTGATCTATCCCTGAAAACTGAAGACCGGCCGTCAATACTGAAGACCCTGATCTATCCCTGAAGACCGGCCGTTAATACTGAAGACCCTGATCTATCCCTGAAGACCGGCGTCAATAATGAAGACCCTGAAGTAGTAAACTAAAAGGCAGATCTTCGACCAGAGCCTCACCTCCTCCACCACCACCCCACCACCACCCCACCACCACCCCACCATCACCACCACCCCTTGAGGCTCTGATCGAAGATCTGCCTTTTAGTTTACTACTGATATTTGTTGACAATGTGGTTGATATTTTATTTGATAATGATATTTTAAAAAAGTTTAGATAAAATTTCATATTGAACAATGAAATATTATATAATATGGGCTATCCGTCAACGTCAATCCGACATGTTGGATATGATTTAACAAACGGATTTTATAAGAGATTTGATTCAATAAAATAGCCTCATGCTATACTGGCATAAAACCTAGAATAATAAGCGACTGTATTAAAAAAGTTGGATATCATATATCACCAAAATATGGGTCAGTTTGGTTATTCGCAACTGAAAATGACGAACGAATAGTAGGTTGGTCAGATGATTTAATGACATTTATTGACAATATAGTTGATATTTTATTTGATAATGATATACAAAAATAAACAGCAGCGGTGACGTTCGGTCTACCATTCCACTGGGGTCCCTTCTGCCGGTAAAGCCTTTACTAATAAGATCCTAAGAGTCCTTTCTTTTTTTTATGATTATACACATATGCTTATGATTATATACATATGATTATGGTTATATACATATGATCATGATTATATACATATGATTATGATTATATATCATTTGGTTATGACCCACAGGCACTCTTTCATTGGTTAAAACCTGTCTTATGGTCCACAGGCACCTTATTGAGACTTTTTTTGTCCGGCGACATTCTTTCTGAATGCCCTTGTATGGGGTACCCTTCAGTGAGGTCACAAGGTCACGAGCTCACATCACCCTGCTGTTTATTTTTAGACGGCACAAACACATAGTATGATTTATATGACTATGATTATATACATATGCTTATGATTATATACATATTATGATTATATGCATATGATTATGATTATATACATATGATTATGATTTATGATTATATACATATGCTTATGATTATATACATATGATTATGATTTATGATTATATACATATGCTTATGATTATATACATATGCTTATGATTATATACATATGATTATGATTATATGATTATAACGGCACATACATAAACTTCTCCTAAGAGACGGCACAAACATAAACTTATCCTAACTTATCCTAAGAGACAGTACAAACATAAACTTAATTAACTTAGCTCTTAAGACAGCACACACACAAACGGGGGCCTTCTCTACGTTCAACAGATTTTTTTTACACACTCTCCCCCAAATCAAAACCCGGGGAGTGCAAAAGTACACCCACCAAGTGGTGACATGGTAGGAGAGTGTGCTTTTGCTGTTGAAGTTAGAGCATTGGGAGGACCCCAAACATTAATAAGGTTGTGTTGTATATAAGCTGACTAATACTTGGAAGTCTAAAAGTAGCTTAACCAGTAGGCGTAGCTTATTCGTTTTGTATTTTTCTTTTTTATCTTAATTATTATCGTTAAAAAAAATCTCAGCGAAAGAAGGAACTTTATAAAATCATAAAAACAAAGATAATGTTTCTTTAAAAAACCAACAAAGAAAACATTATTTATCAGTAAAATAAAAATAAACAAAATACAAAATAAACAGAGTTATCTCCCCTAAAAATCTAAGGGTGACAACCTCTACCTTAAAATACAAGGAAGAAAGAAAGAGTTATCTCCCTTAAAATACAAGGAAGACAGAAAGAGTTATCTCCCTCAAAATACAAGAAAGACAGGATTTTTTAAAGAATTTCATCACCAATTGTCAATGTTTCAACCGCTGATATTAGAAACATTTCATCATCACGATAGTAGAGACTAAACTTTACTTTACCGCTCACACAGCGACGAGACTCAAATAAATCTTTTATTTGCGATTTGTTAAGAGGATATTTTTTTGTCGATAAAATATACTTTTGATCGATCAAGATCGATTGTAAGTTTAGTATATTTTTGTTGACTTATCGGACCATGAAAGTTTTTAAATTCCGCTGATAACTTCTGACTCAATTGTTCAAGGTAATTGAAATACTCGCTGTTATCAGATCTGATAAGCGAAAGTTTTAGCTTGTCACGAACTGTGGTAAAACATATACCTGATGTTTCATTATTAATTTCAACTGTCAACTGTTTGCCGATCATCATTAGATATCTGATCTTGCTATTGTAGCTATTTGTCACTGTCAAATTTTCGAAACATTATTTCTAAAGTTTAGATAAAATTTCATACCCTATCATTATCATGCTTCTTTTGATAATCTTTTTCATATCTACCGACTCTCATTGGTAGAATATCTGTTAACATACTGTCAATAATACGAAACTCACGTATTAAATCATCCATATCATGTTTTATACCCCGCAAGTAAGATCGTATCTGATCAAGTAATTTTTTGTAAGTTATACTAGCTGTTTTGCAGGAATTTTTTTTGGTTACAAGTCGAGGTTCAATCTTTTTACACGCAGTTGTAAGAGAAACATCAATGCCTGATATTATTAACAAAAACGGGTTTAATGATGCACCACTCGAAATTATACCAGATCCGGTCAATAACAACGGTAAATATGATATTACTCGAAGTATTTTGGTATAGTATTTGTAACATTTTTTCACGCACCAAAGTTTTGTATGATAAAATTTGTAATATTGCATTAGCGCGTCAACATCTTGTTTTGGAATTTCTTTTGAAATGTGATTGAAATCAAATATATATTTTTTCATTATATAATATTAGTTTACAACAATGCTGGTTCCTGGTTTGATTAAGTAATTATTTGTCGTGTTACAGCTACAAATTCCAAACACCACCAGTAAGACGTTGCGGTTATTGTTTGATCATCTGCTTCCAGTAAAAATATTTCTTCAGCATCTTTATTTAACACTATAGATACAACTCCAGAGAAAGTATCGGTTGAATGACGCCACGGAAATGTTGTAGTATAAATTTTAAACTTTGCAGAGCTAAAGATAGACAGTCTATACACACCAGTAACTTCTGCGGTATGTTTGATAGTGTTATTTTGCTGTGACCATGTTGCTAATCCTGATGCTACTGTGTACACGATATTTTTAATCTGTCCATGTGGAATTTTAATCAGATTAGTTTTTGGAACAATATTAGGTATTCCACTGACAATGTCGTTGAGTTTCGTGTTAACGTCGGCTAGTTTTATGTCAACGGTTGGTTGTTCCCCAAAAAATTCTTTAAAGGGTTTGTTTATGTTTCTACGAAAATTTAAAAACGTTTCTACATGTCTAGAAAAAGTAGCATTGAGTGTAGTCATTCATCATTGATTGTTTTTAGCGAAGTTGTTATAGGAATTTCCTTATCATCAACATATTTTTTTGTTGCAGCATCAAAATCAGATTCTGGTGTTCGGAGATTATTAATACCGTTGTTGTTCATGTTGAGAAATGCACGCATTATACCGCCGTTGACTAATACGTACTTAGATTCTTGATCATCGACATATTTTTTTGTTGCTGCGTCTGTATCTGAGGCTGGGTTTCCAAGGTCTATAATTTTATTTTGATTCATAATAATGTGACCCGTGAATGAATCACCAGTTTTTTTGACATAATCGTTAATCGAGTTACCAGAATCTTGTATCTTACCTTGATTAGTAAAAGTAACAATATTATTAACAACCGCGGCGGGAATTCGCACAAGTACATTTGACAGTTGTACATTACTCGTATTTAATCGTCCTTGTTTATCCTAGAAAACAACGACTTCATTTTGATCGACACTTGTGATATTTAATAAATTATCGATTTCATTTTTGAGCTGATCAAGAGTTGCATACTTAGATAGGTCACCTTGATAACCTTCAGTCGATGAATCTATTAACAATGTTCCAAATTTTGTATAGTAGCTCATATTATATAAATTATATTATATAAAATTATATAACAACGATGGCAAAATCGTCGATATTAAACTTTGATACAGAGCGGTTGGTGAAACATAAACATAACAATGAACTTCCAGATTGTCATTATCTTATTGTTGGGCGAACTGGATCGGGAAAAACAAATCTGCTTATGAACTTGCTTCTCGGCAATAATTTTAACTACGATCGAGTTTATATTTATACAATTAATCCGCAGTAAGATAAGTACGAGCTACTAAGCAAATATAATGACAAACTTCGTGATGATCTTGAGGCTGGTGAAGATTTTTTTATCATCAAACAACCAGAAGATCTTGTTCCAGTTAATCAACTTGACTCGGATGAACATAAGATAGTAGTTTTTGACGATATTCCGTTAAACAATGTAGAAATGAATAAAATAAGATCGTATTTTTCACTGTCGCGAAATAAAAAATGTAATTCTGTTTATCTCCCCCAAGGTTTTAATAATGTTGACAGATTTATTCGGCGAAATACTGGTTCTTTTATATTGTTTCCGGGACTGGATAATGTTGACCTTAGAAATATCGCGAACGAGCAATGCGGTGATGTGACAAAAGATATATTTATCGAATTATATCATAAAGCTACAAAGGATAAATACAACGTTTTCTTATTTGATAAACTTGCAAATGATCCGACTAAAATGTTTCGCTGTTGTATTGACATTTACTTGCAGTAATGTGTTTTCCATATCTTTAAATTTTATAAAATTTATATATAATAATTATGGATAAACGAACGAAATATAGAAAACATATAGAAGATCTAAAAAACTTGCTCAATCTCAAGCAGCATTTAAGCAAAAAGTACAGCAAACACGACGTGGACAAGTAACAGCTGCAGAAACAACAGCTATGATTCTCAAACCAGTTACTGAAGCACTACGTGGAAAACAACCTGAAACTAGGACGCTGTCAGACGAAGAAGTTAAACAACTTCAAGAAAAAGGTTTAGTCGGGATTGTTAAGGAACAACAAGAAGCAGCTGCTGCAAAAATTATTAGAAGATCTGATGAAGAAAAGTTAAAGTTAGCTAGAGAACTTGTAAAACATATTGCTGATCCTGCTGCTAGACAAGCTGAACTAAAACGGCTATTAAATAATCCACTTTTACTTGAACAAAGATTATCAGAAAGAGTATCAGTTGATCCGATTGGAATTAGGTTAGAAGATATAGAGAAAAAAATTAAAAAATTTTATCCAAGAGCATTATCACAATTTGAAATAGATTTAAAAAATATAAATAAGAAAATAGAAGATGATGAGTATAAAATGTTTAACGTAAGATATAAATTTAAAGATTCGAGAATATACGATATTTTAAAAGAAGAATATAATGCTAACGAAAACATTACACAGTTAACGCAAATATCAGAGGATAATAAGAAACAGATAGATTTTGTAGTACCGGAAAATAAAGAATATTACGAAGCTATTAGAAAATACCGAGAAGGTATTATCGCCGATCTTTGTATCAAAGCTATTAATTAAATAATTAATGAAAAAAAATTCGATCATCAAAATAATGTTTAGAGCACCATAGCAAAAAAATAGATTTAAAAAGAGTACCGGCAAAGATTAAAGAACCAATAGTTATATCTCCGGAGAAAATTGAAGACCCGATAGTTATATCTCCAAAGGAAACTGAAAGAAGGAATCAAATTGAAAAAAATAGAAAAATAGCAGAAGATAAAATAACAAAATCCGATTACGAATCTTTTATAAAAAAAATACGATGTTAAAGATATTATTAATATCAATAAATTGTCACAAGACGAATATGATGATCTTATTGAAAAATTAAATGATATTTATAGAACTGGAACAGAAGCTGATGTTAGAGTTAGTAAAGCTAAAATAGAAGATCTTGAAAAACTTTTTAAACGTTATAAAGATGGTATTATTGCCTATAATTTAAAACTCTTAGCGGAGAAATTTGGATCTGGAGAATATAAAAATATAGAATTTTACGACGCGTTTGAATATAATGAGAATCTTCGCATAAGTAAGATTGGAGAAGGTGTAAAAATATTTACATCAACCGCCGAAATGATAGGCAGATTAATGCTATTAATTTCATCAAAAGAAGCTGAGAATGTTAGTGCTGAAATTGATAATGAAATTATAGATGTACTTGATCATCTAAGATCGGAAAATTTATTAACATCTGACGAGTATGAAACTTTACATAGCGATTTAATATAAATCGCGGCGATTTAATTTTGTAAAAATATAATAAATAACAATGTCAACAACATTATTGCTAGACTCTAGTACAACCGCAAAAGATAGCGCAAATTTTTCAGTAAATTATATTCCGCCAATACAACTTGATACTGAAAAACAGTATGAAATTGGATTAATTTCCTGTACTTGCTGGAATGCTATGGCTAATATAAAAACTGGTGTCAATGATGAGTTTGCAATTATTTCAATAAGAGACACGCAATGGAGAATATGTAAAATTCCACAAGGAGCTTATAATATCGATGATCTAAATAAGACGATAAAAGAGCTTATGCAGAAAGAGAAGATAAAATCTGACAATTTCGAATTAACAGTGAATTAACACGTTACGAGCTAGAATGACAATAAAAAATATGTCAGTTAGTTTTATATCACCAAGAAGTATCGCACCACTGATAGGATTTGAACATAAACATATTATTTAGATCCTAATGAACCTATTAAATATGACGGTGAACTGTCGGTAAATATAACTGACGTAAATACAATATTAGCAAATTACTCTATTGCTTCTGGATCTTACTCAGCCCAGGGCAGTAAAGGACAAACGATTTATAGTTTCTCGCCGGATGTTCCACCAGATTCTCTCATGCAAATTACTCCGCGTCATATTATATATTATCCGTTAAATGTTGAAAATCAAATAACAACAATAAATATGCAGTTGACAGATCAATCCGGACGACAGCTAGATCTGAACAACGAAGTTGTTACTTATTATTTACACTTACGCGCGATCACTTCGTGATTGACAATAAAAATTATACAACCTCAGATATAATGAAACAGAGAAAAAAATTTATCGAAGAAAAATAGTAAGAGGATTTTTTGGAAATATGTTTACTAAAGCTATTGAAAATATTCCGGGAATCGCGCGTAAAGTTGCACCAATTGCACTTGACGCAGGTAAAGCTTTTACAACTGGAGCTGCATCTGCCGCTGGGACTGCGGTGGGACAAAAAATAGCTGATAGAATAAAAGGCACACCGTCTACATCTGAGATAAAACAAGTTATATCAGAAATCGCTCCAACAAAAGAAACGCAACGTGCTATGATAACGACAACAAAAAAACATTTATCACCAAAGGGCGAGCAGATTATACAAAAATTAATATCTAAAGTAACAGCGCCGCAATAAAATTTTATATAATCTAATAAATAAAAAACGTCTGTTAAAAATTATCTCGATTTAGCAGAAACTTATGACACCGATGACACTGTGACAGAATTTGAGTATGTTGAGTATCTCGATGAAAATTCTAATGAACCAAATAAAGCTGGTATTAGAACATTTAATACTCGAGACGAAGATGTATTTCTATTGCCACATAAGGCAATGTTAGAAGTTCGCGGTCAGATTATGACAGTAGCCAATCCGCCTGTTGCAATTGCAGCTGGAACAGAAGTAGCTCTTATAAATAATGGCTGGTGTTTATTCAAAAGTGCTAGATATCAACTAGCTAATCAAACTGTAGAAAATATTTCAAGTCACCTGCAGGTTGCAAGTACAATTTTAAATATTATTTCGTTTTCCGATGATTACTCGAGATCAGCTGCAACGAATATGATGTGGTTTAAAGACACTGGACGTGGTTTACCTGCATCAATCGAACTTTTCTCCACAGGTGTTTTATTACACGGAGCTGATGCCGCTGCAGATGCTGTAATTGTAAGAACTTTTCTTATTGTTAATGCAGCCGCACTAGGTATAGCCCCACCAGCTGCAGGCGCTGATGCAGACGCTACAAGAGTATCACTTATTGCTGCTTGTAATAATCTTGGTATAGCACCACCAGCTGCAGCTGCAAACGGAGTTGCAATATTAGATTTAATCAATAACACAATTAGCGTAAGAAATATACGTTATAATGAAGGTTTTGCCAGAAGAAAAGAACTTGCAGCAGGATCACGTCAAATTACAATGATGCTGCCATTAAGTACAATATTTGGATTTTGTCGGGATTACGATAAAGTATTTCGTGGCGTTAAACATACACTTATTTTAGATCGAGCAGAACAAAACGACGGCTTGTTTAGGTCAGGCGGAGCTGATGTACAGTTTATCATAAACAAACTTACTTTGTGGATGCCACGAATAACTCCGTCGATCACTAAAATGTCAGAACTAAATAATATGCTTGATAACCGCACAAAAAAAATTATTTTCAACAACATAAAATATATCAAACAGCAGTTCCAAATACTACTGACTACACATGGCGAGTCACAACAACATCAAGCGAACAACTGCGGAGGCAATTATTTGTTGTATTTCAACAGCAAGCGCGACGTGGTAACCAACAACAAAATAATGCGATATTTGATAACGCTGATGTTAGACGAATATATGCTAGACTAAATTCGAAGCAATATCCAGAACGAGCGATAGAATGCAATTTTGCAGATGATGCTAATAAAAATATTACTCGACCTTACATGTATCTGCTCGACGCAGTACAAAAATATCAGGATGTTGAAGATGGATCTCAAATATCAGTAGAGGAGTTTCGTACACTTTATCCAATATTTTATTTTGATATTAGTAAACATAGCGAGCGAGCAGTTGACTCAACAGCTGATATTGAAATTACTTGGACACTTGGAGCAGTTCCAGCAGCGCAGTTGTACGTGTACGCGTTAGTGATCAGCGACAGATTTGTTACGATAGATTCCGTTGGAGGTAAAATGGCAGTCCAAGTTTAATCTGCAATTTGTATATAAGATGACAAAATATATTATAAAAGAAATATATTTGACTGATGGTCAAGTTAAAAAATTAACAGCTGCTGTTGCAAAGCAGAGACAGGTATCATTAAAAATCAACCCTGACATTTCCAAGGGTATTTTAACAAAATTAATGTTGACAAAACAACAAGTAAACAGGTACGATCGTAAAAAACCTTTTGTTTTAAATTTAAGCGCCGCACAAATAACAGCGATGTCAAAACAAGGTGGTTTCTTTGGTCCAGCACTATCTGTACTAGCTAGCACGTTATTACCTAAAATTTTACCGGTGTTAGGTACATTAGGACTAGCAGCAGCGTCTGGCGCAATATCAGGCGCAACGAAAAAAGCAGTTGAAGGTCATGGTATAAAGAAAATAGTCTAAAGCTTAATTTTATGTGACCGATAAATATAATGCCACAACGAAAAACAAAATCGTCGAAAAAAAAGAAAACAACGAAACGTCGAAGAACAACCAAAGGAGGAATTATTCCTTTCGCTCCACTTTTAGCGGGACTAGCGGGAAGTCTACTGCCAAATCTGCTAGGAATCGGACGTGGTCTAACATTGCCGGGAACACGGCCACCCCGCTAAGTAACTTTGATATACTTGATAAACTAAAACAAGTAAAAAATTTCCACGGAGTTTATTCTAAAGATGAACTCAACACCGAAGGTGTCGCATCAGGTGGTTCGTGTGTGATAAATATACAAGATTTCAATGACGGCTCTGGTACACATTGGGTAGCAGTTTATAATAACAATTATTTTGACTCGTTTGGACTGCCTCCGAGCGACGCAATAAAAAAAATATATAAACAAAAAGTATAAAATAATATATTATTCGTCCAATCAACTTCAACCTGTTGGAACTTCTGCTTGCGGATATTATTGTATAATGTTCATTAAACAAATGTCCCAGCCACCTGACAATGTCGGGAAATTTAATTTTTTTAAGTTTATTTTACAGTTTGACAAGCAACCTTCTCACGCTAATGATGAGATTGTAATAATTTTTTGTAAAGATGCAGTTAATTTTTGTAAATCTATCTAAAGCTTGCAATAAATTTTATCTAAATTTATAAATATATAATGTCAACATATTGTCTCAAATGTAAAACTGAAACAGAAAATATCAATAAAACAACACAAAAAACAAAAAACAACAGGACGATGCTGAAAAGTATTTGTGGAATCTGCGGAAAAAGAAAAAGTATGTTTTTAAAGAAGTCGTTGGGAGCTGGTTGCCCTGACAAGATTATTTTAGTAGACGACTGAAAATATAGAATGATATGCAACTGCGATTCTGACAGAGATTTATGTATCGAGCAAAATAAAATTGTTACATATTGCCAACGTTGTAACAACAGAGAAATAATTGGAACAGGTATAGATATACATAAAGTAATTGGCAAATTACCAAAACCAAAAGGAGGCTGGACATTGCCAGGCCATAAATATACTGGACCTTATAATCCGCTAGACAAACAACTAGATGAAAATGATAATCCGCTGCCAGGACAAGAACCTTACAATCAAGTTGATGCAATAGCAATACGCCATGACATTTGTTATCGTGATATCGAACGTACTAATAACGCTCTGCAGAAAACTCAAAATCGGATTGTGATAAAGTAATGTTAGACGAACTTCGTGATATGGAGCCGACAAATATGCGAGAACGTTTTGATAGAAGGCTGGTACAGGGTTTTATTGGAGCAAAATATAAATTAGGACTCGGAAAGGAATTATACGATGATCTCGCAGCCGAACTACATAAACCTAAAAAAAAAATGTTTACGCAACGTAAAGTTGTCGCAAATGCCGTTGATGATATCTGGGCGATAGATTTAGTAGATGTGTCAAATCTAGCTCAGTTTAATGATAATAAGAAATACTTGTTTAACGTTGTAGATGTTTTTAGTAAATATGCTTTTAGTGTACCTGTTTCGGATAAAACAGGAACGTCGATAACTGATGCACTAAAACAAATAATAACAAGTACTGAAAGAAAACCAAATAGAATCTGGACAGATCACGGAGCGGAATTTTTCAATAAAAAGTTCGAGCAGTTTTTAGAACAAAATAATATCAAAAAGTATGTTACAGGAAATGAGGGAAAAAGTGTCGTAGTAAAGCGATTTAATCGCACGCTAAACGAAAAAATACACAAGTATCTGACAGCTAAAAACACAAACAGGTATATCGATGATCTTTCTCAAATGGTTGACAAGTATAATAACACGAAACACCGAACTATTAAAATGCCGCCAAACGACGCAATCAAAAATCCAATATTAACAAATGAAAACATGTACCGCAGACATAAATTTAAAGTAGGTGATAAAGTTAGAATTTCTTTGATTAAAAAAACATTTGAAAAAGGATTTACTCCAAACTGGACTGAAGAAGTATTTGACGTTGATAAAGTACTTTTAACATTACCTGTAACATACGCGTTAAAAGATTTATTAGGTGAACATATAACTGGTAGTTTTTACGAGCAGGAACTTCAGAAAACTGAACAAGATGTTTTCGTTATCGAAAAAGTTATCCGAAAACGCGGTGACAAAAGTTTAGTTAAGTGGAGAGGATACAGCGATAAATTTAATAGCTGGGTACCAACTAAGTCGATCCAATAACGTTACTATAAATTTGTTCGTATTTCACAAGCACAGATTTACATTTGATAGTTTTACATAACGAAATTAAATGTAATTTTCTTTCATTATTAACTGGCATCAAATTGAATATCTTAGCAAAAATAAAATCGTATTTTATGCTCCTTCGCTGACCAGTTATTTTTAGATTTAAAAACGGTTTGATAAGTTGCCAAAATATTTGTTGTTCGGCAACAGTAAAATCAAATTTTATTATTTTTTTAGCAATGTGATACTTAACATTATATCGTCCAGTTGTTGGTCTGCTGTAATTTTTTCTGTCAACGACGGTGACTATCTCATCATCGTCAGATTCGTTGTTGTACAAAATATCATCTTCGCTATAACTAGCAGATTTGTCTATTATATCGCTAGTGATTTTAACATTGTCTGCGACTCTGTCGTTAGTGATTGTATCACTAAAGATGAAATCTCCTGCGATTGTATCGACCGTATATATTTCAGCAAGTCGTTTCATCAAATCCATATTATAATATACTTTTATCTAATTGATAATAATAATGACCAGCGAAACGAAATCTCACGATGTAAAATGTCATCCAAAGGTTAATATATTAAATTACAAGGAACTAGCCGAAGCAGTTCAAAAATGTCTGTCGGGTTATAATGCTTATTCTGTTGACGTTATTGTGATGCCTGGCGAAAATGATAGGATATTACTAACAGCAGCAGAAAAAAATAAACTTAATGATAACGCAATGATGACGCTGAAATTTGATCGCGATGATGTTTTGATGTTTGCACATAGCTGTCTTACTAAGGCAGAATAACGAAATATCATTAATCATCATATCTGAAACTAAATCTGTCAAATGTTGACATTGACGTTGCTGTTTTAGTTCTGCCGTCGGCGACGTCTATTACTCTCTGTGAATGAATTTTAAGATGCTTTGCTGCAGCTGATATTGATTTAAATTTCATTTCTTCTTCAGTTTCTAAATTTACTGAAATAACTGATCTTTTAGGATTTTTAAAATTAGATCCATCAGAATTAGATCCACGTCGGGTGTTTTCTTCTGGTGTAACTGGATCTAAATTTTCTAAACGATTATCAGTTTTAATTTTGTTAATATGGTCGATAATTAAATTATCTGGAATGACCCCGTTAAATGTTTCGTAAACAAAAGGATGAGATTGATAATTAACTTTATCGGCTAGTGTTCCTCCGACAGTTACCATGAGATACCCCATATTATTCAAATTACCTAATACTTTTTTTGTTTTTACATGTATAATTCCTTTATCATTTGCTTCGTATAAATCAAATTTTGGGTGGCGTTGAAACTCATCTTGTAAAGATAAGTTTTCAATATTGTCATCGCTAATCGAGCCATTTACTCTACATACTCTTTCTCCTTCTGGAATATCATCGCAGAACAAAGTATAAATAAAATCTTTTCTAAATATTTTAGTCTTTTCTACATTATCACCTTTTGCTGAAATTATCATTCCAGCTGGTGTTGGTTTTCCTATAGATTTTTTTAGATTTTATGTTAATAACCGAACCTAATGCATTTCCAGCATATAGGTTATATTTCGGATGAACATGATATGCTTCTTGCTCCTCCGCTGTCAGTCTCATATATCTCAGAATTTCTGTCATTATATTATAAGGATTTTATATCTCTAATTGATTTTTTTACGTAATTTGTAATTAAATATAAAAATACTATATATAACAATGTTAAAATTGCGAGATATTGCCAAAAAGAGCATTATCAAAGCAGAGAAAATTGCTTCAGCATTTACAGGATACGACAACAGTTACAAATTTGATAATCAAAATGTTTTAGCAAATTTTAACTCTACAAATTTATATCATCTTTTACAACCTGTTATAGCTCAAGAACTTGCAGCTCACAAAAGTATCAAACTAATAGTACAGTATCATACGATTTTATCAAAGTTACACGCAATCGAAAAAGATATACTTGATACAATTTTTGAAACTACAAGTTTCGATAGCGAAATTTCTGAACCATATCTAACAGCTAAATCGAGAAAAATATTAACTGGAACAAACATTGTCATGGTCGCCGATGAAATACATCAAGAAATAAATAAAAAATTGGAGGAATTTACTTCATCTGGGTCAGGTTGGAAATTTGAAATGATAAAAGAAGTTCTAATTCATACAGCAAAATATAACATACTTCGAGGTAGTTCTTACGTTGATCTCCCTACAAAAATTAAAAACAAAAAATGCTGTATAAATGTTAAAAACAACGACGATCAGTGTTTTCGTTGGGCACTTTTGTCAGAGAGACATCCCCAGAGTGACCACAGCAACCGAGTTGAAAAGTATTTGCCGTACAAAGAATAATTAGATTCTAACGGGATAACTTTTCCAGTGTCAGAAAATCAGATACCAAAGTTTGAAAAACAAAACAATATTTCAGTAAATGTTTTCGGACTAGATGAGCGAGAAAATGTTTATCCAAGGTGTATTTCAGAGACTGCTACACAAAAGACAATAAATTTATTATTTTATAAAGGACATTATTGTTGGATAAAAAAACTTTAACAGCTTAGTTGGCGGACAGTATATTAAAAATAGAAAAAAGAAATATTTCTGTTACACATGTTTGCAGGGGTTTTCTAAACCTGAAAAACTGTAGGAACGTATTATGGCTTATAAAATAGTTTGTTACGTCGACGATAAGTTTTCACGCCCGGTTAAGTTATATAGATGTAAAGATAGTGAATCTGAAAGTCCAGCAATTTGGCTGCTAAAAAATCTTATAGATGAAGTTAATATTATTTCTAACAGATTATTTAAAACAGCTCCAATTAAAATAACATCTGAGCAACAACTTGAGTTTAACGAAGCAGTAAATTGTCATATTTGCGAAAAGTTGTTGGTAGACTCAAACGGAGTCTGTGATAAAGTTCGTGATCACTGTCATTTAACAGGTCAGTATCGTGCAGCGGCTCATAATAAATGTAATTTAAAATTTCATGCACCAAAGTTTATACCTGTCATTTTGCATAACTTACGATAGTCATATCATTGTAGAAGCTTTTGGCAATGAGGAAATTAAATCTAAACTAAAACTAAATAATAAGATAAAATGCATACCAAATAATTTTGAAAAGTATATGTCAGTTACTCTTGGTAAATTACGTTTTAATGACAGTCTGCAATTTATGGCAGCATCGTTAGATTATCTTGTAAAAGTTTGCAGAACTTTTAATAATATGCAAAGTTGCTTTGGTGAAAACTATATGAATCTGACAAAAAAAGGTATCTTTCCATATGAATATCTCGATGACTGGAGCAGATTTGATGAAACTTCTCTGCCTAGCAAAGACAAATTTTACTCGCAGCTCAAAAATGAAGATATTACAGACAATGAGTATAAATATGCACACAATATTTGGAATAAATATAACTGCAGAACATTTGGTGATTATCATGATTTATATTTGAGAACAGATGTTTTATTACTAGCAGATGTTTTTGAAAGTTTTCGTCAAGTTAGTCATAAAAATTATGGACTAGATCCTTGTTGGTATTATTCTGCTCCCAGGCTGCCATGGGACGCTCTACTAAAAACAAGCAAAATAGAATTATATCTCTTAACAGACGTTGATATGTTTAATTTTATTGAAAAAGGTATCAGAGGCGGAATCAGTGTTATAGCAAAAAAATATGCGGTAGCTAATGATAAATATCTAACAAATTATGATAAAAATCTCCCATCTAATCATATTATTTATCTGGATCCCAATAATTTGTACGACTATGCAATGTCAGAACCAATGCCTTGTGGTGGATTTCATTGGATATCTCCAGATCAATTTCTTAAAGAAACTGAAAAAGATTTACATGATATTTCATACTTTGTTGAAGTCGATCTAGATTATCCTAGTTCGCTACATGATCTTCATAACGATTATCCGTTTTGCGCAGAATCAATGATGATAGATTACAGTTTACTATCACATGAACAACGAGCCATGACAATAGCAAAAAATTCAGTCGTTAATAAGTTAGTTCCAAATTTGTTAGATAAAAGAAATTACGTTATGCATTACAAAAATGTAAAACAAGCAGTAGATGCTGGATTAATTCTTAGAAAAGTCCATCGTGTGCTAAAATTTAATCAGTCGAAGTGGATGGCGGATTATATTGACTTAAATACGAAACGTCGTGCTGTGGCTAAGACTGAATTTGAGAAAAACTTTTTCAAGTTGATGAATAACTCGGTGTTTGGTAAGACGATGGAAAATATTCGAAAGCGAGTCAGTATTGAAATTGTTAATGACATAAATCGCAGAAATAAATTAGTTAACGACGACGGTTTTGTCAGTATGAAAATATTTAATGAAAATCTTGTTGCAATACAACGACGAAAGACAAATTTGAAGTTAAATAAACCGATTTATGTTGGTGCAGCTGTACTTGATATATCAAAGTGGCTGATGTACGACTTTCACTATAATTTTACCAAAAAGCAGTGGCCAGATTCGGAGTTGCTATTTACTGACACAGATTCGCTAGTTTATAATATAAAATGTGAGGATGTCTATCAGGATATTTACAATAATAAAAATCTATTTGATTTATCAGATTATCCGACTAATAGTGGATTTAATGATAACATGAATAAAAAAGTTATTGGTAAATTTAAGGACGAATTTATGTTTATGCCAGTGAGAGAGTTTGTTGGACTTCGAAGTAAAATGTACGCTGTGATATTAGATGATAATAAACTGACAAAAAAAGCAAAAAAGGAATTCCACGTGGTTATGTGAAAAAGATGATGCATTTTGACGCTTTTAAAGCAGCAGCAAACAACAATGTCAGTTTTATTAAGACAAATGTCATTAGATCAAATCATCACAAACTTGAAACTGATACGATTATCAAACGTGGACTTAGCAATTTTGATGATAAAAGATATTGCGAGGACGGAATTAATACTTTAGCTATTGGGCACTATGCAATTTTATCTAAACTTTAGAAATAATAGTAGTAAACTAAAAGGCAGATCTTCGATCAGAGCCTCAAGTGGTGGTGGTGGAGGGGTGGTGGAGGAGGGGTGGTGGTGGAGTTGAGGCTCTGGTCGAAGATCTGTCTTTTAGTTTACTACTCCTGATCTATCCCTGAAGACCGGCCGTCAATAATGGAGACCCTGATCTATCCCTGAAGACCGGCTGTCAATAATGAAGACCCTGATCTATTTTTGAAAGCTGAAGACCGGCCGTCAATACTGCAGACCCTGATCTATCCCTGAAGACCGGCCGTCAATACTGAAGACCCTGATATATCCCTGAAAACTGAAGACCGGCCATCAATACCGAAGACCCTGATCTACTTGCGAACATGAAAAACTGTTATCTGCCTGAGCATTATGCAAAGGTTTTCTAGAGTATTTGCCGTTAGAAGTTTCGTGTGCACGATATCCTTGCAAGTAACGTTATTTTATGCATCGGGTTCGCACATCTTCGAAATGACAAGTAAAATAATTATCATCGAAACAATAACATTGGAAAACATAATGACCTCGTTTCGTGCTTTCCTGGCTAAATTGTGTTTGCAGAAGGTGGACATTCTCTCTAGAACAAGACTGTAAATCAGGGGTTCACAACCCGTGGCCCGCGGGCCTTATCCGGCCCGCGAACGTGTTCTGTCCGGCCCTCAGCGCAAATTAAAACAACAGAGAAATCTGGCCTGTGAACAGTAATTATATTTTTTAAAAAATAGTGTTTGCGGCCCTCGAGTGGTCTTAAAAAATTCAATCTGGCCCTTGGGTGAAAAAGGTTGTGCACCCCTGCTGTAAATGAAACAGCATTGTGGTAAATTGCATTCGTTATTAGCAAATTCAAATACAGAATTTAGTGAAAGGAGTTTTCCCCTAGATATGTTCATCTTCCATAGAAACACTTAGCCCCACTATTATATACCATACATAATACTATACAATGTCCACCATACTCATAAAAGAATAATCTAAATACGAGTATTCCTGATGCAAAAGTAAATTGTCATTTTAAAATACAGTTATGAATATTTAATTTGTAATGTTTGTTAGTTTTTTTTATTATTATTTATTTCATTATATGCTATGGGTAATGCAACATTGTATGTAATAGCTGACCTTGTACAAGATCAGTGACAGTGTTTTAAACAACATAGGATTATTATTAGGATTAATATCTTTCAGCTGGGTCAGGGACTTTTGTACTTCTCACATAGCTAGACCCTGGACTAAGTGATGAATGTCACATGTTTTATTCTAAAAACTATCCGAATATTCTAGAATAACGAACTACTGACCCTCATCCAGGTTTTTCTTTTTATGTCTTATTTTTATATAATCTAATTTACTGGAAAATTAGTCATTCTTGCTTTACTATCTGAGCAGAATCAATTTGTTTTATTGCTGTGCAGCGTTTTGATTTGGGTGAAATTATTTTATTCAAATTAATATTCTTTAGAATTACAAAGTGCTCAAGAATAATATTCTTGGACAGAGAAATTAACTGGGAATTATAGTGATTTCAAACAATGACTTAATGGAATTGTATTATTGTGATTTATCAAAAGACCGTTGCCAGATCATTACAATTCAGGCCATTGGTACATCAGTATATTAGTGACTGCAGACTACTAAAGGAAAGTCAACACTTTTAACGATGGAAATTATTTTAAATAACACTAAGTTTTATCAGATCTTTATTCATTAGGACTTTTGTGTTAGAAATTCTATGATTATTTTGTTATTTGATTCGCAATACCTTAGGTAGTTTTACATTTTCACTTTGTATGTTAATGAATTCAATTATTTCCTGAATTTTACAAAACTTGTTGCTTCTTACTCTTTTCTATTACTTATTGTAGGAACAAAGAGGCCTAATAATAGTAAAATTTAATTATTGCCTCTTGTATTAATTGCTGCTTTTTCTTTAATATTGCATATTCAACTATGAATCCCTTTCGTCAAATACATCTTTTCAAAACTCATTAATTCGTGCTTTTTTAAGAAAGAATGTATTTAACTTTTTGGATCTGTTAGCGGTTTATTTTAAGGCACACCTTCAAGATTATTTGAAGCAAGCTTTCCACATATGTCCGTATCTGTTTCCAAAACCTTAATTCTCTTATCTGTGTTGTGTATGACGCTCTTGAAATCTGGTCAGTTATAAAACATTAGCATACTTGCTTTTGAATTTATATTCCTTTGAAAGTCAAAACTCGTTTATACAGCGAGCACAGGACCTGGATCTAAACAAGTAGTTGAGTGGCTGTAAAGTCATTCGAGTAGCTCGATGACATTTGTTTACACCGACCCTTTCTCGTGTACGATTTTGAAACGTGCCATTATATGTTAAATAATAGACATGCACAAAACATTTGAAAAATAAAATTAAGCATGGAACTAGTTGTGATTTTGCTCAATTGCTGACCTACACAAATGAAAAATAAATATACATCCTAGAATGTTCAGTTACAGCATGAAATAAGAAACGAAGTAGCAAAGTACTTCACGATACCAACCCTTCCTCCTGACTTTTCACTTATACACATGCATACAGAGATAATCATTGACTACTGAGTCGGAACCAAAACTATAAAGGTTTATCAACTTTATCGTATCAGGACATTAATGCACGATGTCCTTACAACATGTTCAATATAGCAAAGGTGACACAATGTGTCGTTATTTCATCATGATATGAATAGGGTCCCACGCATTTTCCTTTATCTAAATTATGTTTTAAAAATTCTTTCAGTTAGCCCAAATGTTTGGTCGCCAAAGGGTGGTTTCCACCCCATATCAGTCTCATCACAATTTATGAAAAATACTGAGCTGAACATTGGCATCCTGACGTGTATGTATTAGGAATTTATTTATTTAAATTTTATATTAAATGGATAACCCTGAGATACGAAACATAGAAATATTACCAGCGTAAATTTATTATGAGGACCACATTGACATAAACTTTAATATAGTAAAAGGGGCTCTTGTCACTTTATATTAAAATAAATCTCTATAAAATATATCATCTCAAAAACTACTACTACTACTACTACTACTACTACTACTAATAATAATAATAATAATAATTGTCGTCGTCGTAGGCGTAGCTGGGCGTGGTGGTAGGGATCACTATCGCTTTACACGCGAGGAAAAAGACAATGAAAAATAGGAAGATCTCTAAAGATCACATTCAACGGTATGGACATTTTATGGTACCTATGGAAATAACAGTCAACAAGTTAGGAGAGTGCCTGAAATAGCAAGAGAATCACTGAAGCCAAACCCACATTAGAACATGACACGTATTGAAGCAGGAAGAATAATCAGAGAAATATTTGAGATCTAGGACCACCATAAACTACCGAAAAATCTTCGAAAGATAATAACGACAATATACAGAACAGTGCTCAACGTTATCTTCTTAACTTTATATGCAAAAATTAGGTAACTTTACTTAGCATGAAATTTAGAACGGTATATATATATATATATATATATATATATATATATATATATATATATATATATATACATATATATATATATATTCTCGATTCATTAGCTTTCGTGTTAGAGTTATGAAACGTGGAATATTTAAATCAATTATTACCGTTTAAGTTTGCCCTACATATTAAAAGAAAAGCTTTCATTTTCTTAAAACGAATACGCAGGGGTAACCAAATACAATCTGAATTTGTTTACACCCGAATCAATAACCTTTATATGTTACTTTTATATCTCCTACGTGAAAGCAGGTCAAATTCAGCAAAACCCATTCAGTTATCACAGTACTATCATTTTTAATTCTTGAAATTTACATACCCTTGCTATTCCTAAACCAAAGGTGCATTTTCCCTGGCTATTTCTTTAACGTCATGCACTCGCATACACAAGCACACTGTGTTCATTATATATATATATATATATATATATATA
>JAECUM010039955.1:0-50517 GCA_016617855.1 Megalonaias nervosa | reverse complement strand
CTTTTTATTTTCATCCAATCAGCGACCTTCATTCCTTTAAAAATAGTATTTAATATACCACCTTACATAGGCTGGTTCCGTAGCTCATAAAATAATTAGTTTCCAAAGATAGGGCAGTTGCGAGAGAAGAATTTCTGCATTTTGTTTTTGTTACAACGATGAAGACTAACAGCTGGATTTAACTATGTTTTAGTACGAGGGAAAGACCAGAAAAAGAAGAACATTTCAAGAAAACATACCCGTCGATATCAGTGTGTTATTTTTTCCGATCATGATGTTTTCACCTTTGATGATGATTTCTCCTGACCTCTTCGCAGAGGAAAGATAACTCGTTTTTGTCTTCCTCATTTGAAGATTTTTACTTTTCGGTATATTCTGTTGGCTTCGAGCAAGTCGTCCCTGCAATTTTATAGTTTTCACTAAAGCAAGCAAAGACAAATGATAGATTTTATTACTTTCTGGCTTATAGCTGTATATTTGACAAAAATAAATAGAAGACAAGAAGACCGTAAGTTGTTAAGATTGTTCTTTAGGGTCAGTGTAATCCTGAGAATTGATCGAAAGAAATAGCAATTACTAAAAACTTTGACTTGACTAAGTATCAAGTAGAAAAAAGAAAGTGTGGACATTTGGGCTCATATTTGCTGTACAATATTTATAAAATGTGTTATTAAAACTGGTTCACTGAATTACTATTAATTCATACAATATATAAGAAATATTTGACATCATTAATCCAAGTACTCATGTATCATACGTTATGATGGCGCATGATGTTTTGTATGGACGGGGATTACCGCCATACTTATAGGCGTATATTCTATTAGTACATGCTATACATTCTGTTCTGCAGTTTCTATGTGTGTAGGATGTACAATCTAGATTGCATCTTTACCTCTCCCAATATTTATAAGAGAATTTGTTAAGTATGCTTTAAGATTACTGCAGTTTTGTCTTCAGATTCCATGTGAGTGAATTTATGTGCATTTTTAATATTACACACATTAACATTTTGAATTGTATCTATTTAAGTCTAAATTTTCTCTTTGCAACTGACAGATTTTATTTTATAGAATACAAACTTTTAAAACGTTGCAAACCGAAAGTTACAATGTAACGCATTGAGGTCCGTGAATATTCACCATCGAGATCTTGACATTCAGTATCCACTGATGATGGCGAATTAGGCAAAGCGAAACACCTGTAACACTCTTACACATATCTGCAAAACCATCACATAATTAAAAGTACTGACGAATTTACAATTTAGAGCGAGCTATATTTACAGACGGAACACATGGACGGAAAGGAGGACATCACTAAATCCACCTACAATGAAGTGTGTTCTAGATTATGTTATAAGTATATATATATATATATATATATATATATATATATATATATATATATATATATATATATATATATATATATATATATATATATAATGATCATCCGATTTTTATGAGACTGCAATGAACAATCCCTTATCCACATCAGCCTGCTCTTTACTATTACAAGCCTGTTCCATGGGATTTGGGATCCGTGGCTATCTTCTCCATGCTTAGAATCTGCAATATACTTGACCCAGGACAGTTGTTAGTTCTCTATCTGTTGTCACCATGAGTCATTACAGTAACGTTCCATTACGAAAATAGATATCACTGATTACAATATTCCAACATGAATTACGCTAATATCTTACTTATAACATTCACTGTGCTACATTGGAACATCTACTGTGTTATGCAGTTTTCTGTCAGGGTAATTAACATGTAATTCAATGACTTGTCATAATGCAGAAAGGAGACACAAAAATAGAATTGGGCAATGTACAATGTTGACTTGTGTTATATTAAAATATCAATATGTACATGGGATTTTAAGATATGAAACTGTAGGATTTCATTACTACGCAGATAAAAGTTGAAAGAAAATATTGCTCATCTTTTATAACATGACGTGCCTCGCAAAAATATGATTTTAGTATCCACATTTTCCCAACATAGAAAAGAAAAACGGACAGGGAGATATATTTTTCTACCACTGTTATAAATGTCCGTAGCATATAGTCTGTATAAACAGTATAGAGTCCTGCTTAGAGCCAATTTAAAACTGTCACCGGGGACGTTTATACAGCTGAGGCAATTAAAATGTAAGATGGCTAGAGATAAGCAACCACCATTTCACAAATTACTTTATTGGCTAGGAATAGAAAAGCTAGGGTAATGCCATGTGAAGTCTTTGGAACACTGCTGTAAGAGAGACCTTTAAGCTAATTTTATAGGCAAAGTACACTAAGTGGAAAAACCCAGTTCGGTTGAAGTTAGATAAATCAAAGATTGAAGAAGAAAAGTTGTTACAAGGGGAAGCATTTTATATCTTGTGCAGACTGCAAACACCATATCGACCTTAATCATTCTGGGGCGTACGACATCCTTCGACATAGCAACACCACCAAGCGTGTTTGACACTCACTTTGTTCCATCGCTGCAAAGTAATCACATCTACAATATGGCCAATTACTATTCAATTATAGATATTATCCCTACTCCGACCAGCTTGACGAATACGTTGGTACGTTGATTGTCTAATAAAATAGTTCCAAAGTCAATATGTCTTGATTTTGTAATTTGATATATGTAAAATTTTTGTAATAATGTGCTAGCATGTGTTTATGAAAACCAAAATACCCGACAAAATTGCCCATGTTCATTAGAGAATTTCCTATGTCAAATCTTCAGTTTCGGAGATGCTTAGCATTTGCAAGTTGTCATCATTTTCAGTTTCGGAAATCAGAAAATCTTGCATGTAGTCCGTAATCCTAGAATGTCTAAATTAATGTGATCGCCTCCAAAAAAGACCGGAACTTATGACGTTTGGTTTGCCATTCCATCACAGCAATACAGACGCAGAAAGATCATTTTATAAACTAGGAAAAGGCCAACAAGAACATTCAAGAAAGCATGAAGAACAGTGCACTCCAGTCTCCAATGAGTACAAATATGACCAAACAGAAATTTTTGTATATATATATATATATATATATATATATATATATATATATATATATATATATATAGTTACGTATCGGCTCGTTCAAAGTAACACAAAGAAAGAGTGACTACAACAAGCTTTGTAAATTTTAACAAAAATAATTTATTTCCGTAGAAAACACGGTGAAAAGGTAAATATGTGAAACAAGACTTACGATTTACGAAGAAGATCCAAAACTTTGTTCTAAATTTGTGAAAACACATAAGTCCTGTGAATAAACAGTTCTAAATTGATACAGTCTGAATCTCAGTTCCGTTCCAAGACGGCGGATGATGACGTCAGACGAAGGCTAACCCAAAATGTCCAGAATTTCACTGTGAATCACAAATTGTATTGTTCTGCTCCAATTTAGAAATAATTCCAGCAAATGTCTTTGTCCAAAGCCAGTAGAGTTGTTCTCCAGGGAAAATAATTATTATTTAGAAAGTAGATGAAGTACAGCTACCACCACTAACAATACACATGTTGTTCTACATACGTACGAACGAACAACTCTTTCCAGCACAGGAATACCTTTTCCTTAAGGTATTAGAAACTCTACAAGATGTTATGATGTGACTCTTAACTATGATTGACTACGACTATGACTACGACTACGACAGAATATTTCTTACAGGTAACTGAGTATTTAAAACAAGCTAATGCGTCATTTCATGTACACATGCACGAGGGACATGTGTGATTTCGAAATCACTACAATGCGTAAACAAGTATTATTTTGAAATAACCTCGGTCACAGCCAATCATTTACATAGCTCTTCCCGACTGTTTACTTGCAACGAAAAACTATCATACAAAAGTCGTGCTTACATGAGTCACATTTACGTTTTAAATAAATACGATGTTTCTAACATAAACATCATAATAATAATTACATTTAATGATGTAAAAATAAAATAAAAATGAAACAAAGAGTTAGAAGAATTTAAATTTAAACACATATGTAATTTAACTACAGGGTCGTAACACTTTCCCCCACAAAGAAAAAAGAAAGATTTATGTAATAAAGCTTTCTTTTTACCAGATGTAAATTATACATGAGGTAAAAAAAATTCACATAAGAATAACTCTTATGAATTTACACAAAGGTGTATATGAAAATGACATTTCTATACACGGGAAAGTGCATCTGCAATTAAATTATCTTTTCCTTTAATGTGCCTGATGTCAAGATTGTACTCTTGCAAAAATAAACTCCATCTCAACAGTCTTTGATTTTTATTTTTCATTCTGCTGATGAAAGTAAAGGGGTTGTGATCACTAAACACAACAACCGGAGAAGGAGCCGAGCTAACATAAACTTCAAAATGCTGTAATGCTAGCATTAAAGCCAAGCATTCCTTCTCGATTGTTGAGTAGTTTCTTTGGTGTTTATTTAATTTCTTAGAGAAATAACACACTGGGTGTTCTACACCATTTTTGTCATCTTGAAGCAAAACTGCTCCAACCCCAACATCACTTGCATCCACAGATAGTTTGAACGGTTGACTGAAATCTGGAACTGTTAAAACTGGTGCACTTTCAAGTATGGCCTTTAATCTATCGAAAGCCTCTTGACATTTTTCAGTCCAAAGAAACTTGTTTTTCTTTCTCAACAAGTTTGTCAGAGGTTCAACAATATCAGAAAAATTAGAACAAAATTTGCGATTGTACCCGGCCATACCCAAAAATCGCATCAGCTGTTTTTTACTGACAGGCACAGGAAATTCAGAAATATCCTTGACCTTAGCATCTATAGGTTTAATTTGACCATGTCCCACAATATGTCCTAGAAAAGTAAGACACGCACGGCAGAACTCACTTTTAGATAAATTAATAGTCAAATTTGCATCCGTGAGTCTGTCGAAGAACTTCCGAATCGTGGCTAGATGTTCTTTCCAGGTGTTGTTGTAGATGATGACATCATCAATATAGGCATCACAATTGTCTAGACCAGAAGTAATCATATTCATAAGGCGTTGAAAAATACTTGGAGAACCCTTCATCCCAAATGGCATTACTTTATACTGGTAGAGTCCATCTGGAGTCACAAATGTCGAAATTTCTTTTGCTCTTTCCGTTAGTGGAATTTGCCAAAATCCTTTCAGAAGGTCGAATTTAGTGACGTATTTGGCATTTCCAATTTTGTCGATACAGTCATCGATTCTTGGCAATGGAAATGAGTGTTTTTGTCACACTGTTCACCTTCCTATAATCCGTACACATTCGGAAAGTTTTATCCGGTTTCGGAACAAGAATGCACGGTGAACTCCAATCACTCTTACTGGGCTCTATAAAATCATTTTCAGTAAATACTGAATCTCTTTTTTCATGTATTCCTGTTTAAAAGGATTCATCCTGTATGGGTGTTGTTTCATGGGTTTCGAATCTACTATTTCAACGTCATGAAAAATTTTGTTTGTCCTTGTAGGTATGTCTGGAAACAAGTGTTCATATTCAGACAATAATTGTTTAAGTTCACTTTTTTCTTGATTTTGTAAATGAGAAAGTTTCTGGTCTAGATTTTCCATAACTTCCGAATTCTGAAGACTTGTTGTTCCAAGATTAGTAGAATCCAACTGAATTCCTTCATTCAAATCCTCAGCTGGTGGGACAGGTACAACTAAATTAATTGCATGATTTACCTGGCTATTTCTTTCAACATACTCCTTTAACATATTGATGTGGCACAGTTGTTTTGGTTTTCGCCTATCAGGAGTATTTATAATGTAATTTAAATCACTTATTTTCTTTTCAACCGTGTATGGACCATAATATTTTGCCTGAAGAGGATTTTGTGGAATGGGCAAGAGAGCCAGGACTCTATCACCAGATTGAAAACTCCTATCGCTTGAGTTTTTATCATATCTTAACTTCATCTTTGATTGAGTAGAGTGCAAATTTGCTCTTGCGACCTCACAAGCCTTTGACAATTTATACTTGAAATCAGAGACATAATCAAGAAGATTAAGTTCTGTTTCTCCATTTGAAAGAAGTTTTTTCTTTCAATAACTTTAAAGGTCCACACACAGTATGTCCAAATACCAGTTCAAAGGGACTGAACCCTAGAGATTCCTGAACGGACTCTCTAACTGCAAACAAAAGTAAATGAATGCCTTCATCCCAGTCTTTACCTGTGTCAAAACAGTATGATTTCATCATGTTTTTCAGAGTTTGATGAAATCGTTTCAAAGCCCCTTGGCTCTCAGGATGATAGGCAGATGATTTGAACTGTTGAATACCCAATTCATGCATGGCTTGCTGGAAAATTCCAGACATGAAATTTGACCCTTGATCCGATTGGACAAATTTGGGAAGGCCAAACTGAGTAAAGAACTTTATCAAAGCCTTTACTATATTTTTGGTTTTAATATTCCTCAAAGGAATTGCCTCTGGGACTCTTGTTGACGCACACATTATGGTCAACAAATGTTGGTTGCCTGACTTGGTAAGGGATTTCGAAATCACTACAATGCGTAAACAAGTATTATTTTGAAATAACCTCGGTCACAGCCAATCATTTACATAGCTCTTCCCGACTGTTTACTTGCAACGAAAAACTATCATACAAAAGTCGTGCTTACATGAGTCACATTTACGTTTTAAATAAATACGATGTTTCTAACATAAACATCATCATAATAATAATTACATTTAATGATGTAAAAATAAAATAAAAATGAAACAAAGAGTTAGAAGAATTTAAATTTAAACACATATGTAATTGAAATATAGGGTCGTTACACAATATATATATATATATATATATATATATATATATATATATATATATATATATATATATATATATATATATATATATATATATATATATATATATATATATAAAATTAACGTCTTTGTTTTTGTATTTATATGAGTGTGAGCACATGTGTATATGTTTGTGGTGATGATAGTGGACACTCTAAAGTCCGACCATTTTGGTCTGTAAGTGTGTTAAATGCTTCAGAGAAAACATATATGTTATTTTCTTTGGATACAATTTAAATTTGCAGTCATTTTCTATAGACTTGTAAGAAAATTTAACTTTATTGTAAATTGGAAGACGTCACATTTTATATATATTCTATTTTGTCCAAAATGAGAATACATCTTGATCCGCACAAATCGCAAAGATGAAGTCCCGTTTGGTGTATAACTTTGTTAGATAATCTGAGTATGAAGTCAAGTTTTGATGTATAACTGTGTTTGATAATCTCTGTACGAAGTCAAGACAGACATAACTTTGTTAGATAATATCTCTATAAGAATATCGTGCTCAGTTGTACAGGCAACAAAATGTTAACTTCATTATTTGCCAAAGGCATTACAGATCTATATTTGAAACAGTCAAGAATCAAACAATACTTTAACTGAAGAGCTAACATAAATACATATATTTTGTGCTATTGCTTTGATTCTTGATCTATTGGCTTGTGTGTTGCTTTTAGATTTAAATTTTCTTACTCTGTCTTGAACGCAATTTCTAGGCTCCATATCAGAATTCAGGCCATTGTCCTTCTCAGTCGGCCCATCACTAGGGATTGCATCTGTCTCCAAATCCGAAGCTTTACTTGTTTCCAAGAAGAAACTAGCTGAGTCTCCATACGGGTCATTTACACCTATAAAGATGATAAATATATAATACTTAGCAAAACCTTCAGGATGAAAACAGTCACATATGTTCTTTAATTGTATTGTAAAGTCTTTTCTCTTATAAATGCTAAGACAAGTAACCATGTAAATCTCATCATCATCAGAGGAATGATCTGGCACACAAATGTCAACAGTCAATCATTCAGTTTAATTACTTTTGGTGGCAGAAAAAGAACCTCTAAATATTTCCACGTCTTCCTTAGACAAAAGAATATATTTTGAACAATTAACATTACAATATTTCATTCAAGAAAAAATCACCATGGTTAAACCAGATCATGATATATTATCTTGATTAAAAAATGTGTTTCTCAAATAAAATATTATTCTGTCGAAAGAAGTTATTATGTTTAAAGAAAATAATAAAAGGTATAAATAAATATTCTTGACACAAAATTTTATCTTCATTAAACAAGATATCATTTTCCATACGGAATATTTTCTTGATGAAACAAAATATTATCTTAAATTGGCATATATTGAAGGGTGTATATTATAGGAATTAATGGAAATAGTTTGGTATTTATCGCGGTTCAAATTTTAGCTATCCACTCAAAAGAGAATAAAGTCTGGAGGATTGAATATCAACATTGTAAGTGATTAGGCAAAATTTACACTTCGACAATACCAAAACATGATCATTAATCCTTATCATTCCCCCCCCCCCCCACGTTATCAAATCAGCGGATGTTCTTCACTATCATCGTCACAAAACGCTCTAATATATAGCCCCATCACAGCGCGTCGGTCCACTTCCTTCATCATTAATGAGGACTAAGTGTATCAACTACTCTGTGCTTGCTAAAATGACCTAGTCAAAACAGAATTGTAACCCATGATTTGATGAGGGTGACATCGATATAGTTGTTATTATAAAATGCTGTAGATGTTTAGCATTCGTTATGTTCGCTTTCTACTCATTTCGATCTTTGAAAAACAAATTTGTGCCAAATTTTAGTGGAATCCACTGCTCTTACGTCATATGACCATAACATTGCATAACAGGTGATCGATGCCGTTTGTCAAAGGAAAAATGCAATAATTTATGACTGTAGAGTTCCTCGTAAAGCGTTGTTTGGCTGCAAAGCTTAATAAGGACTGAGATTGAAAGTTTAAATTCTGATCAAACATTTTATATGAGGTTGACATTTTTTTAAACATAAGTCACAGTGGTAGTGGTTACTGGCTTGTTGTTGTTATTACTATGGCGTTGATATAAACAAATCTTGACTTCGGTACACTGCAAGCCAATTGAGACCCAAAATTAGTCCCCAGAAATGTTCAAAGTAACAAGAACTATCTTGAAGGCCATATATACTATCTTGGAGGTAACACGTACTGTCTTGAAGACAACAAGTACTATCTTGAATGATAACAAGTACTGTCTTGAAGGAAACAAGTACTCTCTTGGGAGCAGCTAGTACTATCTTGGAGACAACAAGAACGGTCTTGGAGGCAATCAGTATTATCTTTGAATCAACAAGTACTTTCTTGCATGCAGCAATTAGCATCTTGGAGGCAACAAGTACTGTCTTGAAAGCTACAAGTACAGTCTGGGAGGAAACAAATGTTATTTTGGAAGCAAAATAGTATCACCATGGAGGCTATAAGCATAATTTTTGTGGCAACAAATACTGTATTGGATGCAGTAAGTATAGTCTTGAAGGCAACAATTGCAAGCATTGAAGAAACATACATGGTACATATATGGTACGAGACCCAATATCACCATGTACCTTCTTGAAGGCAACACGTACTATCTTGGAGATAACAAGTACTTTCTTGGAGGCAACAAGTATGATCTTGAATATAAGAAGTACTGTTAGAAGACAACAAGTACTGTATTGGATACAGCAAGTACCATCTTGAGGAAACAAATACTACCTTGGTGGCATTAGGTATTGTCTTGAAGGCAAAAACTACTGTCCTGTAGGCATGTACTATCCTGGAGGCAACAAGTACTGTCTTGAAGGAAAACAATTACTATCTTGGAGGAAATAAGTACTATCTTGGAGGCGACATGTACCATCTTGGAGGCAACAATTTTCTTGGAGACAACAAGTGACATCATGAAGATAAAAAGTACTGACTTGAAGGCAACAAGTACTATCTTGAAGGCAACAAGCACTCTCTTGGAGGCAACAAATACTTTCTTGGAGGCAAAAAATATCATCTTAAAGGCAACAAGTACTATTTTGATGGCAACGAATGCAATTTTAGTGGCAACAGGTATCACCTTAGAGGCAACTAGAATCATCTTGAAGGTACGAAGTACTGTTCTGAAGGCAGTAAGTACTGTCTTGGAGGCAACAAGTACCATCTTAGAAGCAACAAGTACTATCTTGGAGACAACAAATCTGATTTTGGAAGTAACAAGTATCATCTTAGAGGCAGGAACTATCATCTTTGAGGCAACAAGTTCTGTACTGGATGCAGCAAGTACCGTCTTGGAGGCAGCGATTCTATATTGAGGCAACAAGTATTATCTTGAAGGCAGCAAGTACTTTCTTGAAGGCAGCAAGTATTATCTTGGAGGCAGCAAGTACTCTCTTGAAGGGAACGAGAACTGCCTTGGAGGCAACTTGCACTAACTTGTAGGCAACAAGTATAATCTTGAATGCAACAAGTCTTATTTTGGAAGCAACAAGTAACTGACTTTAATATATAGCTCAATCAAGAGGATAAGACGATTAATGTGATACAAGACCCACCCCGGATTCATGACACAAAATTACTATCTTTCATAGCTTCAGAAGCGCGAAAATAAAAATTCCGTGAGGTGAGTGTATGACATTCATTGGACTGTAAAATTGTAGGTTGCACATTGTCAACAAAATATGTAACTTTAACAAAGAAACATTCGAAAAGTTTCAGACCTGCTCTGAGATTAACTATTACCTTGATATGTGACCTTCACCTCAAGATAAAACAATGACACTGGTATGTGATAAATGTTTAGGAATTGATAAACAAGTACACATACTTTGATTTGATTATCGTCATCTGTGAGCGTTTCCATACGAGACCTTATTTTATTAAACCAAGAGAATATTTAATTGCATGACTCTATATTTTGTTTAAGCAAGACATTTTTTTTTCATTGAAAGGAGTAGATATTTTGTTCAAAACAATATATAATGTTATTTAAATAAATATACCAATGTGGCAATATTACCATAACTTCGAGTAATAGTTGAAGTGATTTGCTAGTCACGAGTGAATAATGAATAAATTTTATCGGGTGAGTGAAAAAACAGTATTGTCAAGAGTTGGTAAGCCAGGAATGTAAATAATGGAGTTTTTCACCCCAAAGATGAAATACTTTCGTTAGTCACTTGGACAAGTATATTTTTCTTCTTATTTGATGCTGAGATGTATTGGATAGCAATATGTATAACATATTGAAGTAGCCGATTTCTTTCGATATAATTTTGTGTTTTGTGCATATGCACACGGAAAATATCATTTGTAGTATAATCCTCTTTGCTAATTCAAGGCAAAGAACGCATAAACAAAAAAACAGTTAAGAAAAGAAATATAAGTATGTTGCAAGATATCAACCAAGTACTCTTGCACGAGAGGTGGCCATACTTAACGCTTGACGAAACAAGTGACAAAAATGGCAGATCAAACTTTTTGATAATTATGTTCTCACGTCTACTGAGGGCAGTGAAAACATATTTGTTTTACTTCGCTGAAGCGAATTATCAAAATCAAAATTATTTATTGAAAAATCTTCTGCTGGAATAAAATTTAAACAGAAATAACACTGCACACTATAGCAATACAAAGCAATATTAACAGTGTGTTTAGATTCATGCTGTTATCTATAACAGAATTATAAACTCTCTGTCTAGTTCAATTTAACACTCTTTAACATAAGTTGGTGATAGTTTTCAATTGGTTACGAAAATTAGGCGAGTTGAATCTATTTCTATGTAAGTTAGACCCGATGAAAACGTATATGATTTACTACTTAAGTGACAAAAAGAAAGGGAGTAAACTTACAGTCACTGTCTGTTTGAATATCGCTATCATCTTCTTTTGAGCTTTCATTTCCAGTATCTGCAACGCACATGAAACTATTCTAAAGCAGAAAAAAATCAAAACAATTGCGTAATTATTCTTTTCCTTTTGAAAAATAATATGAGAAGAAAAACTCCAGTTGAGCCTATATTATTATTTAGATTTGCTCTGAAAAAATGGGAAAGATAACATAATGCAGCATATGGCAAACAAGAGTGTGTGAATCAGTCTGACAATGTTTTTATATCTACTTGTGACATTATATGCTGCAGTTTAACATACAGCTTTCTGATTTGCATCACCTTGAAACAGATGAAAGGTTGTTTTAAGTGTATCCAACTCAGTTTTCTCTGGATGTTTGGACCACTTCAGAATTGATTTACAGAAAACACTTAAAAAGTACTTTTGTTTTTTTACTTTCAGTAATGTCATCAGTATATAGTTTGTACATACTGTTTGGGTTAATCATGTTTTTATTGTAGCAGCACTATATTACACAATGAAATCTAAAATCATCTGAATCCTGCGGTAAAAAGTGTACATAATCTCTAGATGGTACAAATATGTAATTACTACTTTAATTAAAAGGCTATTACCTTAGGTTCATTGATCGATTACTTGTTGTATCGCAATTCATCGTTGCCCGAGAAACACCACAGGACTTCATTCAAAACATTCAACAATACAGATAATTGAAACACAGTTTCTTATTTTACGACATTTATGTAAGTAATAGAAGTCACAACTCTTAACCTTACCGTCGCTGGCAGTCTCCAACTCTTCTTCTTCCTCTGTAAGGAAAATAAATAAAATAGAGTTTTTGCAAAATTATGTAAAGATATTTTTAATATTTCATCATCTTGGACTTGTGGTAGTAGTCACATAGAACTATGTCCCTCCCCAGCCACCATTTTCCATTTCAGTACTAATTTAGATTGATGGCCTTGCCATCAAAACATACAAATGTTAGTAAATGTGAAGCTGGTGGCCAGAGCCATATGTCCATTTGACTACCCTTCAAATTTTGTAATCCTTGTATAATAACATATTATTGTAATAAGCAACGAGAATACAATGAGATATATGTAATGTTGAGACCTCAGGTGGTGTAAACGAAAAAGAAACACAAAATATCAAAATTGTGTCAATTAAAGAACGGATTTGAGATTTAAGAAATTAATAGGCACTGTGATTTGTTCCTGTCTTGCATCAATATTTATTTCACTCACTATTTAAGAGACCTCGAACGCTTCTGGCGAAATTAAATCTACTATACTCAAAAAATTATTTCACATATAAGCCATTAAACATTTATAACAATATTTTTGAGTACTACACTTTATAATTTGACAGTGATGAACAGATACAGAACACAGTGTGATATAAAATTATGAGAGAATAAACTTAATTGGGCAGTATGGATGGCATCATATGGAATTTGCTACTGGCATTTATAAGAGCAACATATGATAGATATAGCAGTATACATGTTTACATTCAGATAGGAAAACTATTGTCTGAGCCTTTTGTACCTTACCTCTATATGGTAAACAAGATTCAAGTAGTAATAATAACATTGTACATCAGAAACAATTAAATATACTCTGAAATATAACCCGGAGAGGTAGGATATATATATATATATATATATATATATATATATATATATATATATATATATATATATATATATATATATATATCTCAATATGATTTTGAAAATGTGCAGGATGTCATGGATCATTTCAAACAGAAATAGCATGGTAATCTGCTTGCCTTCTTCGCCAATCGCCAAGAGAGACAATAATCTTTTACGATATATTTCCAACAGCTTAAGGGTTTCTGCTGTCAAAACAATAAATTAGATCCTGGTCTTTATCACTCAATATCTGGTTCAGCTCAAAATGCGAGTTGAATATCTTTAAAATTGAATTAGAATTATTCATAGATTATAATATTTTTAAGGGAAAAAAAGTCGGTAATTGGAGACAGAATAAACATGGTACCGAGTGGGTACCAAGTCTAATCATGAATGTTGTGATGGGGATGAGAACAAAAGCAAAGTTAGAGATCATGGAGAACATGAAAGGTCAAGGTCAAAGTCATGTGTGTTGGCTATCATGAACTTTAGATGCGCAACCAAACTAACAGACCATTTAACGATGTTGGAATGTAACGAACTAACGGACGTTAGTTTAAAATCTGATTTGGAGGTACCAACATGCTTGTACGAGTATTTCAAAGAATATTTATTAACATTTTAAAAGCTCATTTCACAAGAAAATGATTTATTAACATTGCAGAAGAAATTAGTACCGGTTACAAAAGTAAACAATGCTCAAGACCTATGTTGCCCTTTAGAAAATTGTATTATCGATTATGTTGTGTATGCGTATGTGTGTGCGATCTGGATTTTTAACGTAGCTTTAAAACGTTTTCAGTCATGTCTCTAGACCACTCTTAACACTAACCTCTTCATACTGAGCACCATGCAAGGCAGTTGCTAGTGCCATTTTTGTAAATCTTTGATATGACTCGGTCCAAGTTTGAACCTGCTTCCTCCTGCATCGACTAACTTAATTTAAAGTTTTAAGTTCATTTGGGAATACAAACTGTAGCAATTAGCAAAGTCATACAGTTTCGTCAGGAAAATCGTACATCTATTCATCCAAATACTACTCTACAAGAGAAGGATAATAATGAATTTTTGAACAGAACATTCATGAATAGCGCAGAGTATAAGAATAACAGATGGTAAATCTATGCAACAGAATTAGGATAAAAATGTGTACTGATGAAAAGAATTTGTTCAGATACCAGAAAGTTCAATTTCAAGCAAGACATTTATTGATATATACTTCGTGTTGGTAACTAAACCTATTTACGGAGATTTTGCAATGTTTGAACTGAGCAAGTGGCAAGTGTATGAATTCCGTTAAATGAAACTGTAAAAGCAAGTACGACGAAAATGTGAGATTGTTGCTAAATGATACAGCTTGGTCATTGATTTATGCTGAAACGGAGAACTTATAAAATAACATGAACTGAACATCAAGCTTTACGAAACTAGCTACTGTCGTTCCAACTTGCTTTTTCTTCTTTCAGTCATATTTATTTTATTTTTATTGTCTTCTAGTCTTGGGTACCTCTGGTAAATCTTCTGCAACTCTACCAGAGTATTAGTAATAGCGACCATCTTATTATTTAAGCTAAGAATGATGGTGTTAAATTTATTCATTAACTTCTTCATCTTTTGATCGTTTGTTTAATTCTATTCATAAGTCAGTAAGTTGGAATTGACATAATCATGATATATTGATTTATTTTTTTCTTGTCACTTTTAATACATCTGACTGTTCAATTTATGTTCAATATGTAGCTCGTACCAATATATATTGACAATTACTCCAGGCTGCGATGCTTGTACAGCATTAGATAAAGTAATACCCTCCATTGAGCTAGTCTTTTGCATAAAAAATGTGTGTCCTTTTGCCATAGAACTGATTGTGATTGTGCAGCTCTTGAATTTTTGGGGAATTTTCAGTACCACGTCGGTTTTGGTATATCATCAAGTTTTTTTTAACCGATATTTTCTCATAGTATTTGTCTGTCTTCTTTTCGTACGGTTTTGAATATTTGCCTAATATTTAGTCCTGTAACACTGTTTATCTTCGTTTAGCTGTGTTTGTTGAAGGATACGAGCACGATTGCCCTGCGGCAGAAACATTAACATATATAATCAACAATTATGCTTGATATGTAAAAGCAAGCTAGAAACTTCCATTTATCCATCTGCTTATATCTTTGATATTTCGTGTTACGCTTTACCATTTCACCTGCTGATTCGTGATAATTGCAGACATGATATTGTTGCATTCTCATTTACTGCAATCACATAATGTTTTAAAATTCAGTGGTTGAATAAGTAAGTTTATATTTAACAGTAATAGTCCTGAATATAAATATTTGCTAAAGTTAGTTGCACCGTCGGTTCGACGCGCCAATTCCAAAAGCATGTATACACATCCCACAGTTTGTGCTTATGATTCCACTGATGCTAGTTATAAGTCTTTCTGTTTCAATTATACGTAAAATTGAAAGCCACTGAAATGACATGAAACAATTTATACACAAGGCTTTTACTTATATACCATCAAGATTACTTGCCTCCACGAACATCCGTCTTGTCTCTGGATATCGTTCTGCCAGGGCTATACAAACAGTACAAGAGGCAAGTAAATATTTATGTTAATCTGAAAATTAAATGTATTGATACATATAAATTAGATCATGCCACTTATGTTTATTAATTCTGTTCCTCATTTTTATAATAGATGGTTAATGAGATATTTGTTTTCTTCTTTTGAAGAGTTGGAATGTTTATTATTTTTTGGCTTGGCTAATTGGTATTGTTTGATAAGAGTTGTGAAAAAGGATACGTAGCGCCTGCACTACATAAAATTTTCATGTGTGGTGCCCGTCATTTCAAATAATGCAGGAAGTGCAAACAAGTTAACCATTTGCTACCAACTAGAAACACTCTAAATGCAGAAATGTGTAATGGTCCACGCAGCAGCATGAACAACCAACTAGAACTTAACCTGGATAACATGCAGCCTTTTGGAGCACGAAAAAATGTATTGTACGAGATGATCTTCAAACAATTTTAAATCAGAAGATGATGTAAAAGATGGCAAACATGAATGTCAGGTTGTTTTTTTTTATTTGTCACCTAGAAAAAATGTCCGTTTCGAAAAATATTATTGCTTGTGAATTTACTACAAGTGATGTTTTGAATTTTCTTTTCTGAATATCTCAGATTTCTTCGAACATTGAGAGTAGACGAGTTCAATTCTTACCTGTCAGCATGCGAAGGTAAAACTACTTTTGCATCGTTATGTGGAACCAGATCTGCCGCTCCTGTGTGAAATCTGTTGGGATATCTTTGCCGTTTGCAAACTAAAATGTGAAAATCAATACAGGCTTATTCAGTTTTTGGATAAAATGAGTTTTCGTTTGACCCAGCGTTTCTTGTTTTAGTCGCTAAATTTTATCGCACCGGTTTATAGTACTTATTATCAATGAACGTTCGCAAGTTGACACTTTTTCATTGATGAATGTATATGCAAAAATGTATTCTACTTAAAATACATTCTGTTCAGGAATGGAACTCTAATTACAACGCGTGTGTACGTGAAGATACAATATGAACTTGCTCGCATTATCCCTTTGACAAAACAATTTGTTTTGGACAGGATAGATAAAGCAAAGAGTAAACTAGTTTCTTATTAAATGTGTCCTTAATCGACAGAAATATAGATTGATTTTTATGTTTGTGAGCAGTGTCCTTGTTTGTCTGAAAAGAATTAGTTATTGATATGGCTGCGAATATAACCTTACTAAACGTCATGCTTGATTCTGCAAGGAGTTTAAAATGAATATTAGTACTATAGAAAAACAAAAAAGATCGATCAGGAATAGTCTTTGAATTCAGCAATATATACATTATTACAATTTCAGAGGTCTGAGTTAAGTTTCTGAAATAGTGAAGAGAAGTCAGATTGATATATATCCTCAGTCGCCTCTATCACATCGACAAACGTTGATTATTTTGATTTGATGGCGCAATCATCCATATAAATTAGTACGGACGTAGAATATGATGGCCATTTGCATAGATCCATCTGGGTATAGCTGACTTGATGTCATGGTTTCATGGCACCAAGTCCACTACAGACAGCTTATAAAGAAGATTTAATTTGACTATTAATAGACCTGAAAATAAATCCTTGCTAACATTAGTTGTTTTGTCTGTTTGGATGACTAGTTGCAATAAATATATCCGAACGAATTCACATGATTTAGTTTATGCTTATGATTTCACTCTTATCAGCAATAGATCTCCTTTTGTTGTTATAATTTATGTAAAACTTAAAGCCATGAAAATAACAAAAAACAAATTATTTATACAATGCTTTTGCTTCTCTAATATCTAGATTACTTGCCTCCACGAACATCCGTCTTGTGTCTGCATACAAAACTGGCTGGGCTATAAAAACAGAAAAAAGAGGTAAGTAAATTCTTATATTAATCTGAAAATTAAACGGATTGGTACATGAAATTGGTGTGGCACTAATATTTTTAACGCATTTCTTTAGTTATGTAGTTCTTACTTATTTATCTGTTTGTTGTTTCTTTTGAAGAGGTATTCTTTTTGTTTTGTTTCCCCGATACACATACTGTATGATATGAATTAGGAGAAAATTGTTGTCTCGCCTGCACAGCATCAAATTGGCGTGTTCATAATTGCAAACAATGTAGAAAAGTGCAACAAGTAAACCGTTTGCCGTAATTAGACGGAATCTAAGCTGAAAAACTGTTATTGGTAACTACAGCAGTATAAACAAAAAGCTAGCAATTGACCTAGATGACGTGCAATCCTTTTAAGTATAAAATAATGTTTTGCACGAAATGATCTTCAAAGAAGCTTGCCTCAAAAGATAATATGAAGGATGGTAGTGGTGCATGCATGAATGTGAAGTTAGGCGCATATATTTTTCTCCATCTTGAAGAAATAAGTCCATTAAAAATACCTTTTTGCTTGTGGTTTTACTACAAGTGACATTTTGGTTTAAACGAAGTTCCAAGTAATTATATGAAATTCTTTTTTTTTTTTTAGTGTGCACTGCTCTGAATTCTTCCACCATAACAATTACCTGTCAGTATTAGAAGGTAAGCAGAAGTTTGCATCGGTACATGGAGCTAAATCTGCCGCCAGTGTGTGAAATCTGTTCGATTGTCTTTGTCTTTTGGGACCTAAAAAGTGGACATTTATCTAAGCTGATGCCAGTTTGATTCAAATAAATATTTTGAACTGGTACAAAGCTTAAATATTGGTTTAAATTACACAATTTATTGTGAATGGACTAAAGCTGACAACAAGTGCCTGCTCGAATTGACCTTGGGAAAATTCTATTAAGTCGTTGACAGATATGATAGAATAGGCAAATAGTAACGCAGTTTCTACTGAATACTTTTGAACTGATATATATATATATATATATATATATATATATATATATATATATATATATATATATATATATATATATATATATATATATATATATATATATATATATATATATATATTAGAAGGAATACTGATACCATGTAGAACAATAAAGCATGAACAGTATTTCAATTTAGCAATGTATAAATTAATGATTACTCTAGTAGAATTAAATATATCATTCACATGCTTAGAAAATGAAACACTTTACCGAAAGGAAAGAAAGAATTATCTTACGAACAACAAAAGAACACTTAGATCACTGTTAATAATGTTTATACGGATCACTGTTGTTTATGGCTGGATCTAAGAAGTATGCATGGTAGTAAATCACATAGAACAGGAGGAAAATTATCAAATGTTCTACACGGAATACACAAGCACATAAAAGCTAAAGTGAATAGTGTGTCAGGCACACAATTTTTTTTATGCAACATTTTACAACGAATGAAATATCTAGTGATGAATTATGTGCGGGTAGGATACTCAACAAGTGTAATACTGAATTCAAATGGCTTAATTGACGATGAATGTAACATATATGGACATGCAACACCGAGAGGTCAAGTAGCAGAACTGACAGTTCAAGTTAAAACAAATAGTAAAATAAACATCCATCTATGGATTTTTGAAGACATGCTCTATTTTAATAATTTTAGAGCACTATAACTAAAGTTAATTATCAAGTAGGGATTCTTGTGATTTTTTGGTTAAACATTAGAGCTCTTAAACTGTATACGCGCATGCTAAGAGAATTCCGCCAGATCTAAGCAAATATATAAGATCTTCACTATATGATACTATGTGTTGCTTCCACTTATAAAAAGCAAAGTATGCAGTAGATTTATTAGAGACTGAATATGAAATATTTTTTAACTTTATTCTTATCGAATGACCAACATTTATTTGCAGCGAGACCTTGATAGACTATGGGTAAATAAAAATAATATAATAATAGTTGACATTGCGAAGAATTAGATAACTGCTTAAAGATATTTATTTAACTAACATTTATCAAGGAACCGATATTTTATTTCTTATTGACTACTGTTAATGTAATAGAAAGACAACACACTTGACTAAACTAGTATTTATTAGCAAATGCTATGGAATTTCTACATAGTGAATGCCTCGAGAATATATATCAGTAATGAAAGACTATGGTGGAAGTCATTGTCAAACTTAAAACAAAACAGGGAAAAAATCTGTAAATTAGGTTAGAATATTCGTATCAATATTTTCGAGACATCCATCTAAAAACTAAAGTGGTTCTTTACCCACTAGATAACGTTCTTCATCACAAGGTGAAAAAGCAACTTTAGTCATGGTTATATTATATAGCTCATAATGACAAGTTCGTGTTAAATTTATGTCTCGCCTATTTTGTGTTCATTTAAATGCCAATGTTTGCACCTTTCAAACTTTTAATCCTATTTAATGACTTATTTTCAATACATTTTCATACTTTTGTATCTTCTACATTTGTTGCGAAGGAATAAAATTTGCTTTCTACAAAAGTATTGGCTTGGCAAGCTTTTTAATTCATCATTGAAAGGTTCTGGTACTTTTATTTATCTGTTGGATGCCAAATATATTATCTTTTTGTAGTCACTGTTATAAAATGTCACTGTTCTAAAAAGGGAAAAAACTAAATAGGTTTCTTCATATGAAATAAAAGTTACTTATTTCTGCATAAATAAAAGGTGAATCAGTATCTGTTTCTAAAAGATATATTTTTTATCGCAAACAAATGTAGATAGTTTTAATAATGGATGACATACATTGTCTATCTGCTTACTTTGAATATTCTACAGCCACCATATATTAATCTTAGAATTTTTTTTTTAGTTTACATAGTTGCTATTAACATATATTCATCTACTTTGGTCATTCTCTGAAAACAAATATTCTTTTGTAGTTTAAACTATTTTATTTTTAATCTGTACATAGAGAAATCTCTCTCACTCTTTCTCTCTCAGTCTCCCTCTCTCTCTCGCTCTTTATATATATGCCGTAACAAACGAGTTTTATCCCACGGAAAGAAACAAAACACTTTTACTTGAGATCCCCTTTTTTGAAACATTCTTTAAATTTTTAATGTATATTTCTAAAAAATCAAATTAGGCATTTTGCGTTTAATATAATATATATTGTGTAACCCTCTGAAGAATCTCCATGTACGTTACCGATGCTGGGGTTAGATCTATACTGTACAGCTGTATCATCGGTATGTCAGCATTGCAGATATGGTGATTTACTCTTAGCTTTGAATTTAAAAGAGATGTACGAGACATATGAATGGATTTTAACTGCAGTCACAGACAAGTGGATTGTTTCCTTATTTCTCAAATGGTGCATAGGTGCTGGACCAGTAAGTGATCATTCTTTTTACACCCTACTTACTAAATTCACACGGTCTATTTCAATGCAAATTTCAGGGCAAATTTTTCCAGACTAACCATACTTAAGTACATTCAATTTTTTGTTACAGAAAACTTCCTAATGTATGGTATTTTTAAACTCCTTATTGTTATGTTTTTATTTAATACAAGAAATTATTGATGCATTGATCTTAAAGGTGATAATTTAAGCATACATGTTTTAAGAAAACGAAGATTCGTTATATTTCGAACATGCGGGTAAGATTTTCAATATTCATTTCGATATTTTGAACAAAGGACATTCTAAGCAATAGTGTTCTGTTTTCCTCTTTTTATTGTCTACTTGAACAGTCGCAAGAACTTAAAATATTAACAAACATACACTTCCCTGCATGCGATCCTTCGTTGAAAAAGACTAAACAGCATTGTTATAAGATGTAACTCTACTAAATGTACGTCACATTCAAAACAGCTGCTGCTGTGATACGTCTACATTTATACGTCTACCTTTATGTTGCAAATGTTTGTCAGTTTTTTCCTCAAATTTACTAAGCATGTTCAATTCCTTGGTAATATTAATAGACAAATTATAATTTGATCCAATGAAACTTGGTCCATAAAAATATTTCCCAAAAATTCCGCGTACCATATTTTTGAAAATCTGAAGCTGAAATGAATTTTGAGTATGTTTGGATTTTAGATGATTTACATTGTGGAATGACTCCTCTCTTTATCAAAAAGCTGGGAAAGCAGATTTTTTTATCTTTGGTTTCTTCGACCGTTTTATTTAAGGTCAGCTCTACGTGGCAATAGTATACTGATTACATGTGATCAAATAATACATCTCGTGTATCTTTTCAAGTTGTATGCCTAACTGAATTCAAACATTTTAATTCCTTTAGAAAATCTCATGTTTTAGTTTAGGATTGAGTACACATAATACTTTATCTATTGAATGTTTTGTTCCTTCTTTTCATCCATTAGTTTCTGGCAAGATAATTCAGACAAATCTATGTCCTATCTTTCTGGTGCTAGTAGACGGTCTCTCAAACAATGACGAAAGTATCGTGAAACTACTTGTAAATCAACAACTAAAATTTCCCGATCTCATTATCATCTTTCCAATGTACTCCATTTTCATAAATATGTTTTGTCTGCTGGTTTTGCCCGTCTATAGTTACTTACATTCACATTGCCCATCCCTGTAGAGTTTTCCTCTATCCAAGCAATAAAAATATTGGTTTTGATTTGGCATAGTCTTTAATTATTATGAACTCCATGCACGCTTTACTCACAAGAGTTTATCGCATGGTTTTCTTTGAATATCGGTGTAACATCATACTTATTCCTTCTCTTTTTCCTGACTCAGAATTAGATACAACTCATAATTTCTTAATAAATCTAATTCATCACTAGTTATCTTTAAACTCGCATTATGTGTTGGTATCAGTGATGTAAATTAATATGTAGGGTCGAATTTGTGGTTAGTTATGAAAACAGATATAAATTGTACATAAATATTGCACATCATTACTGAATAGCTTGTTTCAAAACAGTAATCAACATAATCTCATAAAGTTTTTCAATTTAAATGTTTCATACCATCTAACATATTTTGCTAATTACACATCCAGATAAATTTGTATACACCATATTCATTTAATGTAGTTTAGAATCATTAAACCTTTCAAATTAATCTATTTCAAGACGAACAATGTCTTTTCTAAGATATTTTGACTTTATACCACCATTTCCAGAATAAATTCCAAAATTATTACATGTTTCGATGAAGTTATCGTCACATACACAGTTTGTGAATTCTTCGAGAGATTGTCCTATAAAACGACAATGATCAACAAATCTTGTTGTTCTTTCTAAAACATCCTCTAGTCTACCTTTCTCAAACGTATATTCTACGATATTTATAATTTGTAATTTCTCATAGAAGTTTGTTGAATAATCTTTTGTTATCTATTGGGTCTTGTTGATTTCTGACGTACTTTACTTGTGTAGAAAATTTTGGTGGAATATGCCCAGCTGTTTTTTTTTTTGATACACTCAAAACCACAATACGATGTAAATGGAACTTTCTGTTTATTTCGATACTTTTGAAATTTTATTACAGATAACTTTTCGGGAATTATATTTACTGTATGTTCAATATTATTAAGTACAACTTTTGTGGCGATTGCAAGTCAGAATTATACTTAGAACGACATTTTTTCACAGAAGTACTATTTCCAAGTAATCGTATTTATTTTTGGAGATGTTAATTTAGACATATCTTTGATCCAACAGTAATGAGAACTTTCCCCATGAACTATAATCAGTGCATATACGCGAGTATGACGTTTCTACAAAGACTAACTGATCTCCGTGTATCTGATAAATCAATCTGTACTTTTCTAAGCTATACGTTTTGGTCTCTTTCGATTTTTTTCGTGACCATTGATACCAGATTCAATAGCATACGCATGCATTATTTCATTCATATTCTGAACATTGATACTATCTTTTCTTGAAAATAGTTTGTATCCAATCTGATAAACCTATATAAGAATCGCTTAAAAGTTTATCACTATTAACGTTGTATGTAAAATTGTTTGTTCAGTAACTCAACTGAATTCTTTATTTATTTCTTGAGCAACGTTTTGTGTGCAATATTTGGAAACTTCATTTCAGTAATTTGATCCATTATTTGATTGATTTATTTTGCAAATACTTCTAGTTCTATGGCCAAGCATTAGGGCAGTATGTTTATAATGATCACGCAGTGTTGAGACTATAGTTAAATCGATTTGAGCAGTTACAGATCTAAATGTTCTAATCTTCCAACACCTTATAAAAAAATTTGATCCTCATCAATAATGCACACATATTCTGATTAAAGTTTCCTCTAAATCTGTCTTCTTGTACAGTTTTTCTAAAATAATACGTAATTATTGTGTTGCAATTTTTCTTTTCGCTTTATGAACAATGGCATTCAGATAACGTCTTGTAAAAAGCCTATGTTTGAAATTTTATAGTGCAATATTGGGAACATTCATTTCGTAACCATTTTCTGTTTCAATACAATTGATTTGCAACATTATTTTTGTGAATTCTTTTTCAAATATTTCTGCAAATAATTCAGCACTACCTTTTCCACTCGTGTGATTTCCGCGACATTTGTATATTCCTAGGGTTCCAAACTTTTTAAAGAGTTATCAAATCTTTGCAATTAACAAATCTAATATTTCCACCTTTGTTAACTCATCTTTATATTCTTTTAATCCTGAATAGACCTTCCTGTGTAGTGTTAAGAGGTAACACATTTCATAAAATGTACTATTAACTTCATCACCATCAAGTCCGCTAATTTATACATAGTGGGGTTTTCTGAGATATCTTGTTAAGCTAGGTATTTTAAGAATATGAAAATATGGATGCTCTCATATTGGTGAGCTTGTGTTACTGATACAGTCTTAAAGTAGTAACCATACCCCTCAACGACCGCTGTTTGAGAAATTTTTAAAATGGTGGCGGGGTGAGAGTGTGCCGTCATATTCACATGTTGGGCTAGGGTATATCCAAAAAGAATGATAACCAGTTTTAAGTGGATGAGTGATTTTAGGACACACACAGTATATATATATATATATATATATATATATATATATATATATATATATATATATATATATACTATATACTATATATATATATATATATATAAAGAGAGAGAGAGACGTACATACATACATACGCACGCACGCAGACATACATACACGCATACATACATACACCATTGAACAGTAATAAGTAATTTTACAAGAAGTGTAGAAATCATTTAATCATCCCAATAAATATTGCACGAACATTAAATGGTATGAATTTAAGTTGAAAATTTATATATAATGCCTAACGAGGGTTATATTGAGACACTGAAAACCTATCATAAACAACCAAAAGTTCCCTATGTTTTGTAAAGAGACATTGAAAGCATAATAAACTAAGTCCACACACGACACTAAAAAAAATCATGGACAATGCAAATAGCCAAATACATACAGTCAGGATTTATTCTTCTTATAAAATCTATCGTCTCAGTCTCCTCCGAGACAGTAACTTAGACATGAAATGAATGCATTCAGAAGTTTGCAGAAATATTCTCATGAAGTTGGAAGGTAACGAAAAACTGGTGGTATTTTAGAAGCTGGGTACGATCAAAATATTAGATTATTTGTGAATGTATGTTGAGATGGAGAACGTATACAACAATATGAAGCAGAACATTCAGTTCTACGACACTATCGTTTTCAAATTGTTAATCATATCTCCATTCACATTTATTTTTGTTTTGTCCTCTATCCTTTTGGCTACCACCGTTAACTCATTTTTCTTTTGTAACTCTGAGGGAGTATTAGTAATAGCAGTTAACATGTGTAATGATGATGTTAAATTGATTCATTAACTTGTTAATATTTTGATCGCTTAGTTTCATTTAATTAAGCCATTCAGTAATTGCTCTAGTTGGGATTATATGTTGACATAGTCTTGAAATATTCATCTATTTTTCAGGTCACTTTGTAATATATTCATCTCATTGTTTCTCCTTTTGTTCAATAGGTTGCGAGCACCACTGTATATTGACCATTTCCCCTGCGCTGTCTCTCACAGTATGCAGGACGTGTGCAGCATTAGATAAATTTATAAACTATGTTAAAACAAGTCTTTTGTATGCAAATCCATTTTAGGGATAATTTTTTCATAAAGCTCTTTTTGCAGCGGTTTAATTTTTTTGTTTAGCACTTACACTGCCACTTTGTCTCATTTCTTTTATCATCATTTTTTTACCAACTTTATTTTGATAGTATTTGTCTATGTTCTGTACGAACATTTTTAAATATATTATTAATTTTAAGTCTCGTAATATCCCTTTATATCTTGTCTTGCTTGTAGATAGATATGAACTTAATATTTCTGCTGGAAAAGTAATTAAAAGTATATGGATCACTTATTTCTGATATGTCAACTTAGTGACCTCCGTTTATACGTCTGATTTTAAATTGTACACTGCTTACATATTTCATAGATAATGTTACGCTTTTTCATTTCACCAGCTGACAACTCAACATTGCATACAAACACTGTATTGTCCTCCTTTATTACAATGTCAGAAGTTTGAGCAAAGCATTTGAAATAGTGGAGAGCAGTCAGATTGACATATGTCCTCAGTTACCTTTATCTCATTGACTAACCTTGTATATCTTGACGGCGCAAGCATCCATAAAAATTAGTACAGACGTGGATAATAGTGGCCAGCTACAGAAGTACATCTGACTATAGTTAACTTGGTCCCATGGTTTCCATGGCATCAACTAAACTATAGTAAACATATACAAATATTTTAGTATTAACAGACATGCATATAAATCCGTGCTTAAATTTGTTGCTCAATCTGTTTGGATGACGACTTGCAATAAATGCATCGGAACAAATGCACATGCCTTAGTTTGTGCACGTTTTTCTAATTATATGTAAAATGTATAGTCATGCTGAGGACACAAAACAGATTATAGTACAGTGCTTTGACGTCTGTGTGCGATCAAGAATACTTGCCTCCACGAACTTCCGTCTTGTCGCTGGATTCGAAAATGTCCGGGCTATACAAACAGTAAAAGAGGCAAGTAAATACTTATGTTACTTTGAAAGTCGAATGTATTGATAAATATAAATTAGCGTGTAGCACTAATGTTTCTTAATGTTGTTGCCCACTTTTATTGTTCATAGTTATTTAGTTGGTTGTGGTTACATTTGAAGAGGTACTGTTTTTTATTATTTGTATGGTTTATCCAATAGGCATCGTATTATAGAAATTAGAAAAATGTGTACGTCTCGCCTGCACGACATTAAGTTGGCACGTGTAGTGTCCATAATTGCAAAAATGTAGTATCTGCAGCAAATAAACAATTTACCACCAATTAAAAAGCATCTAACATGCAGCAAATTTTATTGGTCCCTTTCGCAGTATGAACAACCGGTTTCGAAACTGACTTAGATGACATAGTCTTTTGGAGCGCAAAATAATGTATTGTAAGAAACAATCTTCAAAGAATTTTACCTCGGAAGATAATGCGAAGGTTGGTATGGGTGCGTGCACGAAAGTGCTGCCAGGCACTTCTATTATTCGCCACCTTGAAATGACACATCCGATTCAAAGTACATCTTTGCTAATGATTTTACTACAAGTAATGGTTTGTGAAAACGATGTTGTAAGTAATTATATGAGATGGTTTTCTTTTCTGAAAGGCTCTGATTTCTTTCAACATGTCGATTACCTCTCAGCATTTGAAGGTAAAAAGAATTTTGCATCGGTACATGGGGCTAGATCTGCTGCTCTTGTCCGAAATCTGTTCTGTTTTCTTTGCCCTCTGAGACCTAAACAAGTGAAAATCAATTCAAGCTTAAGCAATTTGGATTCAAATAACTTTGATTTTGCCACTAAGCATTAGTATCAAAATCACACAATTGTATCGCGGCTGTGCATGAAAAGACAACAAGGGCTTTCTCACATTGACCCGTTTACAGAACTCAATAATGATATGATAGATAAGGCACTGAGTAACGTATTTTCAAACTGAATATATTCTTGACGGATTCGTAAATATGTTTTGAAGTTGCTGCCAATATAACCTTATCAAATGTTATATTTGTTTCACAAAGAATGAGTCTAAAAGGGAATCAATACTACGTTGGAAAAATACAGAGATAGAGCATGAATAGTATTTTAATTCAGCCACAGTCAAAATAAAGATTCATCTATATTAGAAGTCACACAGGTCATGTACGCATTCAACAACGACTATTTCAGTCATGGGTGACAATTTTTTGAATTTGATTCTACATACCTTTAAGTTGCAAATATTCACTTCATTTGGATTCTTATACATCCACATTCCTTTGGAAGGTTATTATTTAGACACGCCGAGAAGTGCCTACGGCAAAATCAATGTTAAAGTACATAGACATTTTTGGACGAAATGAACCTAAAGGTGTGATCCAGTACAATCCGGATTGAATGTTGGCCGCTGTCATGTAACAACGAAAGCTACGTATATTGATAAACAAATTAGTACTACCCTATATTGTGACGATTCCACTCGACGTGTTCTTTACTTGACCTTAGTATATGACCACCATTGTAAAAGACCATAGAGATCGACAATTTTCGTCTGGAAGTTTCTTGATGACAGTTAAGGTGTAGATCATTCACAAATATGGACTGAATAGACTTTGTTGAAAGAAAATTAGTCTTAAATTTTAAAAGAACAATTTCTATTTAATTTAAAATGAGTAAATGCGCATGCATAACCCATGTGAATTTTACTATAGTATGATTAGTTAACATGTTCATTACACAAGGAATCACTTTAAAGAAACAAACGAAAGACGTCTTTCACGAAGTACAAAATAACACCGAGTTTAGTAATATCACTGTTAATAATTTTTATACAGATCACTATTGCTTATGGCTGGATCTAAGAAGGACGCATGCTAATAGCCCACATGGAACAGGTATACTGTTCAACACGGATGACACAAATCAAATTAACGTGTGCAGTGAGCAAAGCAGACATGTTCTTTTCTATTTAAAATTGTATAATAAATTAAATATTCTGCTTGGAATTAGTTACGATATTAAGAAAAATCCAATATGCAATACAAATGAATTAAATGACGATAAATGTATAATATATGGGAATGGAAAAGCTGAAAGGAAAGTAATGTAACAAACTGGTAAATTAACATACTTAAGATTAAATGAGTTTAATGTAGCAAATAATGTTTATCAAAGTTCCTATAATTTATTTGTATATTTATTAAAACCATTTTCTACTTTCCTACTACGAAAATGTATAAAAACTAAATCTATAAGCCAACAATTCTTTTGAAACAAAATATTCCCAAATTATGATCTAGAAGGAGTTCAAGTTTAAAAACAATAAATAAATAAATCATCAATTTATTTCGAAAGAATTTCTTTGTTTAAAAATTTATACATCACTATATATGAATCCATATCAGGACATACAATTCATATTTAATAAAAATACTATTAATTAAAAATCCATATGTTATCAGTACTAGGACTAATTTTAAACTATCAAGTGCAGATTCTAGATATGATACTGATCAAACGTTATAACTTTTAAATGGTATATGAGCAAGCGAAGAGAATTCCACCAGATCTAAGTATATGAACAGATCTTCACAACATGACACTATGTGTTGTAACAACCTATGAAAAACAATCTGCTCTAGATTTAATAGAGACTAAATACAAAGGATTTTGTTTATCACTGTATTGTTATGAAATGACCAACATTTGTTTTTAAAGGAAGACGTTTAATAGAAAATAGTTAAATAAACTAATAACGTAACAATAGTTAAACATTGTGAAAAATTAGTTCACAGGTTTTAGTTATTAATTTAAATGGCGCATATCAAAGAACCGGTACTTTGTTTCTTATTGATGACTGTTTTAATGGAGATTTTCTATTTGGACTGCAACACGCTTAACTAAGCTATCATGCAGTAGCAAATGCTATGGAATGTCTGAATGGTTAATACCTCACAAATAAAATTAAGTAATGAAAGACTTTCTTCGAGCTCTTGCGTTTTGAATGGCATTTTATAAAAGGACAGAAATGTTCTGCAATTTTTATTTTGAAATTACTGCTGTACCCATTCCAATAAGAGGCGAAATAGAAAAAGAAACAAGAAAATGAACTGTTAATGAGATTGAAATATTCTTATCAATGCTAACTAGAAATGCAACCAAACATTAAAGTGTTTTATTTTATCTTCTAGATAACGGATTCCGTCATAAGGTGAAAGAGCGGCATTATCCTTGGTTATCTTAAACAGCTCATAATGATATGACCTGATTAAATTTATCTCTCGTCTCTATTTCTTTTACTTACAATTTGAATCTGTATACATTTCAAACTTTAAATCCTATTTAATCACACATTTCAATACACTTACATACTATCTTATCTTTTTGATTCCTTGTGAAGGAAAAAGTTTGCTTTCCACAAAATTCTTGTATTGGTAATCCATTTAATTCATCTTTGGAAAGTTCTAGCTTTGTTATTTACTTGTGGGATGCTGAATATATTATTGTTTTTCTGTCACTGGTATAAAAAGAAACTGAAAATGTTTCTTAAAATCGTCATCAGTCATTAAAAAATTTATTTTATCACAAATACATGTTTTGAGTTTATTGCAATAGAAGCAATGTATCAGCCTTTTCCCGTCTTCTATTACTGTACAGCCGCCATAATTTAATATTAAAAATGTTTTTGTTTTATATTTCAAAGTTGTTAATACTATATCTGCATATATTATAATCTTTCTCTTAAGAGAACTATTGTGTTTTTAGTTTAATCTATTTTCATTGTTTCTGTACATATTCTTACGACAGTACTCTAAGATTTTCCATTTATTTTCCACAGACTGGATTCTTCATGATTTTAAAGAAAGATATCTCAATATTGTTTTCTTATAAGTTGTATGCTTAGAAAAATACATAACTTCAATTTTCATAGTAAGTAACATATTTTAGCTTATTTTTGAGTACAATACTTTATCTATAGAAGGTTTTGTCCCTTTCTTTTGATGTTGATTGGTTTATTGTATAATAGAGATAATTCACACAAATCCGACTACAGATAGTGCCAGCCGATGCCATGGCACCTGCTTAACTGTAGCAAGCTTGTATTTATTTTTAATCGACCTGATTAGAAATCCAAGCTAAAAGTGGTCGCTCCATTTTTGTTCCAGTTGTTTGGATGGCAAATTGCAATAAATGTGTCCCAACAAATGCACACACCAAGTTCGTGCTTATGATTTCACTCTTATTAGCTATAAATATTTTTATAATTATATTTTAAGTTTAAAGCAATTGTAAACGCAGAAAATAAATTATGTACAAAACTTCAACTTCTGTATTATCAATATTACTTGCCTTCACGAACATCCGTCTTGTTGCTGGATGCTGGAATGACCTGGCTATGCAAAGAGTAAAAGAGAGGTAAGTAATAACTTATGTTAATCTGAAAATTAGACGTATTGGTACATATAAATTTGTAATTTGGCACCAATGTATTATGATGCTGTTCTTCATTTTTATAGTACATGAGTTATTTATGGTTTCTTGTGAAGAGGTACAGTTTTTAGTATTTGTTTGGCTGACTTAAAACGTTTCGTATGATAAGTATTAAGAGAAAGTGTTATTTATGCTTTCATGACATAAAAATGGCACGTGTAGTACACATTATTGAATAAAAACGTTGGAAGTGCACGAAATAAATCATCTGATAAAAATTAGGAAGAATCTAACACGCAGAAGCTATTGTCGGTTCCTACAACAGTACGAACAATATCAAACAACCAACACAATAATGTATTGGAAGAGATGATCTCCAAAGGATTTTACCTAGCGACATAATGTGAATGCTGGTAAGGGTGCATGCATAAATGTGATATCAGGTGCTTATTTGATCCAGCGCCTTGTAACGAAACCTTTGTGCCCGTCATTTTACTACAAGTGACGTTTCGATGTCGATTAGTTGAGTTTAACTCATACCTATCTGCATCTGTAGTTACACAACTTTTTTCAGCGGAACAAGTTACGAAATCCCTTGTCTGAAATCTGTTAGGATTTCTTTGTCCTCTGCGACCTAAAATATGTGAAAACAAATCCAACTTATTCAAGTTTGGATTCAAATATATTTTATTTTAACACAGTGTTGAAATATTTTTAAATGTTGATATAAGTGATTGAATTTTATCCATAAGAGTTTGAGTACGTTAAATCATCCATAAACATTCGCTAGCGGTCTCTCTCTCTCTCTCTCTCTCTCTCTCTCTCTCTCTCTCTCTCTCTCTGATCAAAAGTATGCAGAAATGTATTCTGCATACATACACATCCACTTACTGATCGAACTTTAATTAAAACGGGGGTGTACATGAAGGGGCAACAAGAAATTCTCCGTATTGCCCCTTTGATAAAACTCCATTATTTTCTTGGCTAAGGCAAAGAGCAACGTAGTTTTTTATTAACTATGTCCTTGACCAATATATAGATAGGTTGATAGACAGATTTTTATATATGTGGGAATGGACTTGTACGTTTGAAATAAGTATAAAAAATACAACAAATTTACCAATGTTCCTGATATCCGCATTGCTGCGAGATTTTATCTGGCTACGCTGTGCAGGCACTGGATTCGTTACACGTGTTCTACTTGGATGTCCCTGGACCTCACCAACTATGATCTTATGTACCCCACGAACAGGAGCACATTCTTTACTCACTGGTTTTCTGATATTTGGACGATTTATTTTTGCAGATGACAGTTGGCTGTTTTCTTTAGGTATGCTCTTGTCCGTGCTGTCGAGATGGATACTCGTCTGTCCATCGCCCTTATATTTTAGACCGTATTTGAAGCCAGTGATGTAACACATAAGACAAAATGCGAAAACGAAAAAGACAAAAACGAAAACCAGAGCTACAGCAGATGACAAGATATTTCTCAGGGACTCACACGAGCCATGTTCGCATGCCAATCTGAATTCAAAGTTTGTCGGAGAAAACAACGCGAAAGACAATGTGATCAGCTCCTTTTCCATCCTCAGAACGAAAATGTTTCCAACAGGAGGACAAAGATTTTCTAAACTAGGAACTCCACACACCACAAGACTGACGACTTTTATCAATGTTTAACTGATAAAATCTAGAAAGAAAAGAAAAGAATATTATTTTTGAAAATAATAAAATGTCTTTTGAGAAGAGGAAAATGAAAAACCGTTTTACGCACAAGAATAAATTGCGAATTAATGAAACTTATATTAATAATTTAACAAATTCAGTTAAGATTGTACGGCAGAATGCATTGATAAGATTCTAGATAAGTCTAATCCATTTATATAAATAATAATTTAGTATGTACGCAATATAAAGTTTTGTTTCTTTTAATTAAATAAACTTCTAACATTCAGTCATATCATTTATGTTATAATGAAGAAGTATAGGCCTTTTCTAAGCATGTATCTAAAAAAAGACCCGTACGTTTTGACTCAGTACGAGCATTGTTTAAGGAGTTCTAAGAATCTGTGAACTTAGTTTAATACTTGTCTCCCATGTTTGAACAATGTTTAATAAAACCATTGTAACCTTGGTACCCACAAACCATTGCCCAGATGGTTCTCTCATCTATCTCGAAACGCCAATGCAACCACAAGTTGATTTCTACAACTTGCTTGCAGAAAACCCTGCTGTTCTTTACACCTCGTTTATCTTTCAATCAATTCAAACAATGTAACGGAAAATAGAGAAAATCGAAATTTGAAACATTGTGCTAACAGATCAGGCGCTGCCATTGTTACTATACCATAGTTATGTTGCAAAACTTCAACACATCAAAACCTCAAATTACAACTCAAAATGAGATTGAATTAGAGATCCATCCGTTTGAACAAGCAGTGGCGATGTTTACCAGCATCATATTTACAACAGTTTGTCGTTCACAATATTATGGTGTGCAAACTAAATTATAAAAAATATTTAAGAGTTCTTAATTTGCATTATACATAAGGAAATTAGATATATCAAAGCTTTTGTCATTATGTAGAGAAGCTTACAAAATCTTAAAAATCGAATAAAAACAAATTATTCAGGGGTAATATCTAAAAATAAAAAATGTCACAGTTGCCTAGGTGGGTCATAAGTTGCATTTTCCTTTCTTTTTCTTAAATGTAAACTTACATTGAATCTCCTATTTCAAAACCAATTACAACTTAGAATGAATTTCGTTATAGTGAACACCTGCTGTTGATCACAAACAAATGCATATTAAACACCTCATGTAGTGATGCTTACTGTTGAGCTAGAATCGTTCATTATATACTAGTAGCAACAAGACGAGCAGAAAAAGAAGCAGTTAGTAGTACAAACAACAGTAGTAGTTAGAGAAGATTCGTAATAGTAGTAGTTTTTGTTGTGGGTATGTAGGTGTAGCAAGTAAATGGTATTTTCAGTTGTCATGATTAAAGAAAATACTAATTAAAACATGCAAAAACTGGTTCGCATCGACCTAATTTTAAAGTGATAATGTGGCACAAGTATTGATGCATCTTGATCTTGTAGTGTGTAAGCATCCTAGGTGTTTGCGTTATTGTGACCTATTATTGAAATTTTATTGAGCTTGTCATTATTCTTGCATGGGTTCTGTAGCTCGGTAAGATTTGTATAACATAGCTGTGGATGTAGCTGAAGTGGTGGGAGAGCCATTATCAAGAGGGTCAAGGGTCGACATTTATTAACACACATTTAAACGCATAGAGTATTCTCTCAAGTACACTACTACTACTTATATTTAAGTTCAAAATTGTCCCTCCTTTTTATTACTAAACACAAGGATATGTAACGGCGATGTAAGAGGTCAATACACAGGCAATAGGACCAATACCATTTAAGCTATGTTTTCTAAATTGTCACAGCTGTAGTATTTGATTAGCTGCTTTTCAAGACGCAAATGTCCATGGACTCTGTCACATTCCTTACATAAAAACTGAATTCTCTTTCCTACCAGTTACTTCATTGTTATAGATTGTATTTCGTATACATTAACAATATTTACACGCTTCTTTCTAGTGCAGTTGGTTAAGAACGACAACCTCGTTACCTGTCATGACTTGCCAGTAAATTGACATCTGCTTAACCTCCCTTTTTCAGGAACGCTGTGCTAGAGTAAAGAGTGTACATAAACAATAGCAATTTAACTCATAGATGCAGTCCATACAAAACAGTCCATATTCGAGTTTCTACAAATATTTCAAATAAAAAACGTTACTCAAGCATGCTTGAACACACATTACATACCAAATTTAAAGCTGACGCCACAAAGTTCATCAACTCATTCGACTGTACAAATTCTTGGAGGCCGAACTTCAATATCGACTGATGCAAAAAGTTATGATACGGTCAAGTAGGTTCATTCTTTGTTGCCTCCTCGTATCTTATCGACCAGTAAGTTGTGTTAATTCTTATATAACTACCATTTTAGGGAGGGTAACCGAGATTTGCTCGGTTAGTATTGATGACAGACCTGAAAGCATTTGCATTTTTTTTGGGGGGGGGGGATTCCTTGAATGTTTAATTTTTAATCTGTTCATCAGAAAATCAATATAAAGTGTGTTACTACTGGAAATAGTAGCATACACTGTACAAGTTCTGACACACGTGGGTAGTTTTAGAATTTCACAGATTTACAGATGTCAGCAACTCTGCTTTTATATTTTTATTTTTCATTTATTTTCAAAAAGAAACTAAAGTATATACCTCAATAGCTGATGATGACTATCAATTTAGTTACTTTATGTTTGTGTTGACAAAAGAGAGAAACTGGGGGCTTGTCAGAGATACAATTTTTTTTTGTAAAAACAAAATTCAGATAATTTCAATTTATTTTTGCAAATTAAATTCACTTTCTGAATTTTTTTCTTAGTCCCTGGGAATTTAATTTGACATATCTGAAAAATCTTTAGTGAAGCTAACAAATTTTTACAATGTCATCTAAAGTGGAGATCTTTCTTTCAAATTCCACTTAGGAATGGTTAGAGTCGTTAAAGAAGGACGAGTTGTTGGAGCTTGAAAGAAAATATTCTATTTCGGAAGTAAAACCATCTTTGGAAAAACATGAAATTAAAAATATTTTGGTGCAGAAATTTGTGGAATGAGTTTTGTACAAGTACTTTGGTTTTGATTGATAATCTCTATCTGGCTCTGAAATGAAATTAAAAGAAATTAAATTAAGAAACCAGATGGAAACATAGATCAGAAATCTTCAACTTCACAACGAACTGATGGAGTTGCAAGTTAAGAAAGAGCAAATGCAAAGTGTGTGTGTGTGTGTGTGTGTGTGTGTGTGTGTGTGTGTGTTATTTGGATTGTTAACGTAACTTTAACAATTTTTCAGCCATATCACTACGATGTCTGCAGTGTGGTAGTTTATAGTGATGTCTAGCACTGAGGCACCATGCCGCAGACATGTAGTATGATGTCCCACCCAGTCACATTACCCTGACACCAGGCCGACCAGTCCAAGCACTAACCTCTTAATGCTGAGCTCCAAACGAGGCAGCTATTAGTACCATTTTTATAAGCCTTTGGTATGACTCGGCCGGGGTTCGAATTTAGACTAATTAAACTGGCAAACGGAAAGGAATTACATGAGGCATATCGACAGAGGTAGGTGGTGCTCATCCAAAAAGGTTCATAAGTATTTTTATAACCTGAGACAACTCATATTAGTTGAAGAGTTCAAGAACTGCGTCCATAGTGACGTCGAGAGCTATCCTGATGAACAAAAGGTTCAACTTTAGAAAATGCTTCTCGAACAGCTGATGACTATTCTTTGACCCACAAAGTTTCAGTTGACATTACGTCTTCCTCTCAACAGCTTTTTGATAAAATACCATCTCAGTATCATACGAGTAATTCCAAATCTCAATTTGGCACAACTTATAGACATCAAACTTCTGATAAAACTTATCAGAAATCCTTATCTCTTCCTATGGGCACTTATTGAAAGTACAAAGAGGACGTTATTTCTGATTGCAAAAGATTAAAATATAAGAAAAAAAATAAAGACATATCTATTACAAATGTATTATTTCAAGAAGTCAAGGTCACGGTCATGTATTAAAGGCAATACATATGTTGGGTCAAAGAAAACCGAAATTTATTATGGAAAGTTATGAATGAAACATGCCATAAGGTTCTATATATCTTTTTAGTGACTCTGCTAAGCCTATTCCTATTAAAATATTAAGAGACACAGGAGCTTCTCAGAGTCTTTTATTATCAGGTACAGTACTTACTTTTATCTGAAAAGTCTTCTTCTAGTGAATTTGCTCTCATTCAGCGAGTATAGTGCAGCCTTGTTAATGTTCTTCTTCATTGTGTTAATATGTAATCAGACTTAGTCTCAGGACCCGTGACTGTTGGAGCGGTGATTTCTCTGAACACCGATGGTATTTGTTTATTTTCTAAGCAATGACCTAACTGGAGATAAGGTTGGATTTAATCCATTTGTAACTGACGAGCCTTATTTGGATCAGAAAGTTGATCGTGTTGAGATTGAAATCCCTGATTCATACCATGTTTGTGCAGGTATTAGAGATATGACAAAAAAGCTCTTGAAAAAGATGTTGCCCAGGAAATTATTCCTTTTGCTAACAAATTTATTCGTCTGTTTTTTATGAGGTCACTTTTGCTTCTGTTATTGGCAATCAAGAGGTATTAATCACAGTGATCCTCTTTTAACTGTTCATTTTCTTCATCTAATCAGGATGACAAAAGACAATCACTCGATGTCAAACAGGAACAAGATCCTGAGATATCCTGCTTGTTTCACGGGGCTATTAGAACACAGAAGCCACAGAAGTACCAGTTTGTTTTTTTGGGGGTGGGGGTGGGGGTGGGGGTGGCGGGAGAAAAATTGGGTATCAAGCTCTAGTTATCTACACCAGTGCACTGAAGAGCACCTCTGGGGAGGAATTTCTAATCCTAGCCGGGAAACCGCCTCTGAAGCTAAGACGAGAGGAACTAATCTTGAGGTATGCGGCAAGGATATGAATCCACGGAAATTCACACTCTATCAGAACTGTCATCGAGAGATGCAATAAGCCATTTAGGCACAAACTGGTCCCGAACCACCTAGGGGGAAACTATCCATGAGTTACAACGAGAACTAATGATGCCTAATATCCAGGAAGAGCAAACAAAGTATCCGACCATGCCTATGGACATGCAAATCCTGAAAATAAACCTTAAGGCACTAACACATAGGACAAAAGAAGATCAGCCGATATAAATGAGGGCCAAAATCTCTCGGATTTATATGGTAGATACGAAGGCTATACCAAAATTTATACGGACGGTTCTAAATCCTTTTACCCAGGACGCCCTAGCAGCAGTGGTTAACCCGGGCGAGGGCGTTACGCTGGGGGGGGGGGGATACCCGATAAATACTCCACTCATAAATAAAGCTCGTAGACACATCCTGTACAATATACAAAATCAAGTACTTGATAAAACGCCAGGATACTAGAGTCATCACAAGACTGAAAACTGGAAAAACCGTATGATCGCAGTTTCTCAAGGTTCTTACCCGGTATTAGAACAGCAGGCATCAACTGTACACATTGTCCTATCCCAAAATTGCTCTAAAATATGATCAAGATTGTTCCAAATATAGCGTAGAAAGACGCACATTACCAGGAATACAAAAAGTCCCTCAAAACCCCATTAACGTACCCATAATTGCTACAATACGGAGCTAAAAAGATCGATTCGATATATAACAATATCCCGGGGTACTATTCTGCCATAGGGAAAAGATGAAAAACATTTACTCCTGCATGACTTACTATTATGTATATTTAATTTGCACTGTAGTTTGTTTAATTCGTTTATTTCGTTGTATGCTATTTTAATCTAACATTTTATTTTGGACTTAACCTTGTCCAAAATACAGTTCATTATCTACTTATCCTGAATTATCGATTTTTGTATTTTATTCTGTAAACAGTATTGTATGGGTTCAATATTAGGATCATTATTTATAGAAGTAAACATGTTTATTTTGGTCTGGGTCTAGATTATTAGAATTCTCCGACAATTACCTGGCGTACCTGACATAGTCAAGGTTATATATTATAATTTTAGTAATGTTAGTAACAGATTTTCTAATAATAACTAACATTTTATTTTGTAAACATGAAGAACTTTCGTGAAGGTTATTTTCCATTAGGTAATAGTTTTGTTTTTAGAAAATGCTAATTGTGACATGAGGTCAAGTAGAGGAGTATATAATCTTGTCACTGGAAAGATTATTCACTCGTGCTTTAACATCCGAGTAGAACCAAGATATTGTTGTGTAGAGTATTTGATTTGGAATTATTTAAATTCTTTCTTCCCTGAAAATGCAAAATTACTCTGCTAACATTCTTGGAAATAGAGACTTGAATTTATACTGAAATTTCAGATAAGGATATCCTCTTGTATTGTATTACTGTGTTTCAAGAAAAGACTCTTGACACATTAACACGATACAAGCCATTCACAGGCACATCAACACCATCAGCGTTGGATTTAATTCTGATGTCTACTAAGGTTTATTCAGAACTTGTATTATTTAGCCTTATATCTGTAAATCTAGGATTATTTTTGTATTTGATTCACAGTACCGTAAGTTCGTTTTATTCATTTTCACTTTGTTTTCCAGGGAAATAAATTATATGTTGAATTTTACAAAGCTTGCTACTTCTCACTCTTTGCTGTTACTTTTTTAAGAGCATAGACTCGTAACAATACAATTAGGAATCATATGCATAAATAACACTGAATACCATCTAATCAACAACTTGACCCTACACATATAGATATATATATAACACAAAAAACAGAAAATAAACATAAGCAAAGCATAGCAAAAATAAATTAAAATAAGCTAAGCCCGTGTGTCTATTCTGGTTGAGAGGGAGATCAGCAACTTGAGAGGGTATTAGAAACATGCACCACTAGGGGGTCAGGCGACATAAATGCGGCTGATCCCACCATTGACGGAAGTAGAAACCCCGATACTCCCTAACATGGACTAATGTGAGTACGCCTCAGTAATGTACAAATAATTTAGGATACAATCAGCAACTCATTCGATACAAAACTGAACTTTACAACAAACTGACCCAACTCCACCACCCCTTAACAAGACCTTTAACCAATTATCAAATACCACTGCTGAACCCTGAAAAGCGAACATTGTCAATCATTACGTACAAATACCACACAACAGTCTTTTTTCGTTTTTTTTACAAATTAAAAAACGGCGTAATACGACCAATAAATCAGACCCTAAAAGAATAAATAAATAGCATAAGGTGGCCCAAAGCCCAGGCCATCAGGCCCAGCCAATAAAGTTGGCAACCATTCATACATAATAAAAAACTTAAATATAATATTAGACAAACCGACCCCTAAAGCAGTTAAGTCTGTATGGTGGTCCAAATCCCAAACATCAGGTTCCGTCGCACATGGCGGATAAGGTTGGTACAGAATCCATAAACTGAACATACATACATACATATATATATATATATATATATATATATATATATATATATATATATATATATATATATATATATATATATATATATATATATATATAAGGAAACATTGGTACCGCAGATTCTGGATACGCGAACTCAGCCGATATAAATGATTCACAAAACGTGGCATACCTTGACCAAAATCGAAAATCAAACCCATCAATAAGGATCAACGCTTCCTAGCTTAAAAGAAAAACGTCCAGAGCAAAGAAATCCATGCCGGAAACCGTTAAAAAAAATTATACTTTATACTCTATCCTACACTAACAAATAGACAGAACGTATATAGAACCTTCTAACAAAATTCAATGATGATGACATCATTGAATTTTGGCAAAAGGATAAAGAACAAAGGATCAAGAGGAGTACTCTAGTGACGTCGAGACGCTAATTTTTTGCCCCCATCTCCACTATTTGTACTTTCGGACATGAAGTTAACAAGCGTGAATGCATTAAAGCGTTCTGGCGGAGGATCTCTTTTCCATCCAACCTTTATCAGTTTGTTATATATAGATACACATAAATGCTTATTTACGTAAGGAGCATGACTGCCACGGTAACCTCAGCTAATTGAACCGTAGACCAAGATATCGGAAACTGAAATTTTTATGGGTTGACCGAGCAGATAAATCAGTAGACGGTGGATGGAGAAAATCAAGAATTGTATATATCCGTAGCTTGCTTTTCTTGTGGAAAATAGGAAATTTGAAATGGGTACTTACCAAACCAAACGTGTTGCGAATATGAGAGGCAGATCCAACCGTCGGTCCTGTTAAATGATTTTAAAAAATAATTGAACTCACCTCCTTGACATTATTATTGCAAAGACAAAAGCCACTTGAGATGTAGTTACAGATGACATTGTTGGAATTGTTGTTATTCTGACACCAAGTAGTATGAAGTATACATCTTATTAGAAGAACATAAAGGTTTCCTGCTGACGGGAAAATGGGAGCAAGGTCTCCGAACCTAAATGCATTATAATAAAACTTTCAAAAGCTCTCGTGGCATTTGGTAAAGCGGATTTAAAAAAAATTGTTGAAGACAAGCGGTATGGGCTATATTCGGCAGTATAAAGGTTCGAAGTAATCTGGTAACCTCAAAGTTTGGCACGTGTAAGTATAATGGTTCGAAGTAGTAGTAATATATCAAGGGGTTTCTAGTAACGCCAAAAAAGCACCAAACAAGTACAACGACGTCTTTTTAGCCACCCCATCCCCGGGGCAACTGTCTCAGGATATACCTAAAACTTAGGTTGTATTTGGGATGACAAATTTGTGACTGTCGTACGAAATGTACTTGTTTGGATCTTTTTATGGGTACTGATCCAGAAACACCCCCTTATATGTTACTACTGAAAGTTGCTATCATCGGATTATTATTGTTTTTAGATAAAATTTATACTTGGCTAGTTATAAAATTTAGACAAAATTTACATAACCCTGTCAATATTAGCTTGACTATGACTGACACATTCCACCTGATAGATTCGTTGATAACGATTTTCATACTTGCTGATTCTCATTGGAGAATATCGGCTTACATACTGTGTATGATACGAAATTCACGTATTAAATCATCCATGTCGTAATTTACGCCGCGCAAATAAGATCGTATTTGATCAAGTAATTTTTTGTAACTCACACTTGCTGTTTTACAAGCACTTTTTTTCTCAAATCCCGGCTTTATTCCTTTGCACGCGGTTGATAAAGTTACACCAACTCCTGATATAATCAGCAAAAACTGATTTAATGATGCTCCGCTTGAAATTATACCAGAGCCAGTCATTAACAAGGGTAAATATGATATCATACGTAATATTCGGCTGTAGTATTTATAGCAGCGCTTTACACACCAAAGTGTTTTGTGATAAAACTTCTAGTACTGCAATAGCGCATCAAGTTCGGATTTTGAAATATTTTCCGACTCATGATTGAAATCAATTCTTTGTATTTTCATTTATTTTTTTATGCTAGAGTAAAAGTTCTACGATAGAATAAAAGTTGTAGTACCAACAACTGAATCAAGTAACTGACGAAATTTCTCATTGGCAGGATGAGCCAGAAAATATCTGTGCTTGTAATATACGGAAGAATCTGCATCCTTGTATCGATCATCCGTCAATATTTCGCTTTTCCTTACCCACTTGTACGATTTAAATTCAGATTTTACAGATGTTACTTTATTAACAAGATCTGCGTAATCGCTTTCTGTTTTATCGATAAAACCGAAACTTATATCATCCATGCTATGATTTTCTAATGTTAGATGTTTCCTGACAATTGCATACTCGGTCACAAAATTTGGTAACATTACTCGCTTGACGATATTTTTTGAGACAATAACACCTAATGCAACACCAAGTTTTCCTCGTAATATTTTGTATTTTGTAAACATTCTTTCGATCTCGTTGAAATAATTTGTTATTCACAATTCTCTAGAGCGTCTTATTGTTGGTAACGGAATATCATTCGAAATATCGTTCTATGTTTTGATTGTGTCGTGAGCTTTTATGTCGCCAACTTCATCAAAAAAAAATTTTTTCTCAGTATCATCGTAACCGTCAATAAGCGAATCAAGTTCTTAAATCACCTATAATGATTTGGTGACAACAATTGGATCCAAAGATACGCTGTCATCAACAAGAGGCAGTATCTCAGTAGCGTATGAGTCAAACATTCGTTCAGCATCTGCTCTATCATCTACAACCTGTAATGGCGTTTTTTTTTTTAAATCAGGATAATCCATACCAAATTCGAGAAATATTTGGCGTTTACTAAACCGCTCGTTCAGATTAGGATTTTTTGATAATTTATTTTTTCTTGTCTTATTTGCAAAATCATTTATGTGCTAGTTTTATTCGATTTTCTTCAGGGTTTTTTTCCCGCCATGTGCTCGCTCTTTTATCAAATTCTATTTAAGTATTAAATCAATATTTTCTTTGCTTAGCTCTACTAATATTTGTGTCATTAAATCTTCTACTTCTTTCTGTTCTTTGCGACAATCATCTGGATGACAGCATTTCCTGATTAAGTCAAAACCTTTGATAGCCTTTTTAAGTTGTGGGGTTCTCATTCCGTTGGTCAGTGATAGCTTGTTATCGTCAACTGATCTGAGTTGAGCATAACTTATTGCTTGTGTATTATTTACATTACTGGCGGGTATTTATCTCAAGACCGAGCACTCGCTGATTTTACACTGACAAATTACCTGTCATTGTGTCCCCGGATTTCTTTAGATATCCTGATAAATCTACATTTCCGTTTGTTATCACGGTGTCGGTAGAAACCGAGTCGTTCAGTGTTGTTCTAAATTTCAGAGCTCATTGTTTATTCTTAACGCGTAATAAAATTTGTCTGACTAAAATAATAATGTCACTATTAAACTTTGATACCGAGCGATTAGTCAAACACAAACACAACAACTAATTACCTGATTGTCGTTATCTTATCGTCGGTCGTACCGGATCTGGCAAAACAAATTTGTAAATAAGTTTGCTGCTCAACGGTAATTTTAATTACGATGGAGTTTATATTTACACAATAAATCAACAACAGGATAAATACGAACTGTTAAATGATTACAACGACACATTGCGCGATGAGTTTGGTGCTGGCGAGGATATATTTTTGATCAAGCAACCAGAAGATCTTATTCCGGTAAACGAACTTGATTCGAATGAAGAAAAAATAATTGTGTTTGACGATATTCCATTGAACAACAGAGAAATGAATAAAATACGATCTTAGTTTTCAGTCCAGAAACAGAAAATGTAATGCTGTATATCTTGCACAAGGATTTTATAACGTCGACAGATTTATACGACGAAATAGAGGATGTATTATATTGTTTCCCGGACTTGATAATGTTGAATTGCGAAATATCGCAAACCAGCAATGCCGTGACGTAACCAAAGATAAATTTACTGAACTTTATTACGAGGCAACCGCAAGCAAATATAACTTTTTCTTACTTGACAAGCTTGCACGTCATCCTAAAAAAAATGTTTCGTTGTTGTATTGACAGATTTGTGTGACTGACGTTCTTCGAACATTAAATTTGGTGTGGCATACTGAATAACAATGGACAAACAAAAATTTTATTTACTAAAGAAATTTGCTGCGACAAGATCAGCGTTTAAGAAAATGGTACAAGAAGAACGGCAAGGTCAAGTTCAAACCGCAGAAGAAACGGCAAATCTTTTTAAACCAGTCACCGAGGCGGTACTTGGTAAACAACCTGATGCATAAACATTATCTGCCGACGAACTAAAAAATTGACAGAAAAATGTTTGTTAGGTTTACTTGGCGAGCGACAAAAAGCTGAAACAGAAACTGCTGTCACAAAAATTATAGAACAAGCTGAGCCATATCAGAAATTACTGGAAAGATCAGAAAAAGAAAAAATGATTCAGGCAGAAGAAGAAAAAGAAATTCAGCGTAGAATTATCATAGATGATTGGATTGGAAGAATACAAAATAAAATTACTGATATTGAATATCAAATAGTCAACTCAAACTATTACAAACATTTTAGGGCTCGTGAAATTATTAGTTTTCCACGAAATGAAATTGAAAGTCTTATTAAAAAAAATTAACTTTAATACGTGAAAAAAAAAAGAAAATAAAATTGATAAAATTGACTCGGCTAATGCTGATGAAATACTGAATTTCTACAACGGGTATAGAGGTAGCATTATTGCTGGGCCTTACATTAAGGTTATTAAAAGAATCAGAAATTTTGAGGTCGGATTTACCAACGGTAATAAAGGATTCATTACTTTTGCTAAAATAATTGATGAAGAACGAGTAGAAGAACGACGTGGATATGGCCTCAGAGTATTTACATCAGCAGGTGAAATGACTGAAAGATTAATGTTGTTAAGATCATTAAAAGATGCAGGAAATACAAGTACAGAAATCGACAACGAAAGCGTGGATATACGTGATCCTCTTCGAGCAAATGAATCATTAACAACAGCCGAATACGAAATTTTACACAAAGATTTACTCTAACGATCAAAAATTAAGATGATGTCAACTACATTTTTACTTGACTCTTCATCGGCCACAGTTGGCGGTCCGCGGACAGCGCAAACTTCACTGTCAATTATAATGCGCCAATACAACTTGATCCTGATCGATGATAACGAAATTGGATTAATTTCTGCAACTATATGGCATTCTATGGATAATGTTAAACATGTATCAATGACAACTTTACTTTTCAACCAGGTCCTTGGGTGTCGGACATGATACCAGAAGGCGCGTGTAACGTTACAGATTTCAATAAGACAATAAAAGAGTTAATTACTAAAAAATGGAGTAGTCGCTGACAATTTCGAGTTGACTCCGAACTATAATACATTACGTGCTATATATGTATGTATATATAGTTAATGGGACGATATAGAGTCTCATGGGGTCTAATGTTAATATTGGTCGTTTGCACTATGGGGTCAACATTTATATGGTCACGTGGATTTCTTTGTTAAATTTGGTCGTTTGCACTATGGGGTCAAAATTTATAGATGGGACTGTACAGAGTGAATGAGAATTGACGTCAAGGTACTAGACACTGGCAACAATGTTGCAAGTGGCTGACCTCAATTGGGTGGAACACTGGCAACAATGTGGCAAGGGGCTGACCTGAATACGCGCTATTCTAGGTAGGGACAAATACTACCGAGAGATAGACATACATAAACATAGACAGAGACAGAGACATATGACACAAACATAGATTGATGAACAGTAATCTATCAGAAAACATCGACTAAAATGTTTTAGGCAAGAGAGAATAGTTATTTCTTCAAGGCAATGGAGTGGTCCTTAAAAGGACCTTTGGTTTTATCGTTAACATCATTCAGTTAACATAGAGGGCATAGCACGGATCTTCTTCTCTTCCTCAAACTTCGTCTGACCTCTGGGCCGTAGATTAAGACTCTCTTCAGACAGCCTTGCCTCTCCACATAGATTCTTCGTTTCCAAAGTGCTGTCTCTGTAATCTGGGTGATAGCCCATGATGATTTGACATACATGGAATAGTCCGGGTTGAACAGTATCGACAATAGGAGGGGAGACGATTCTACGTTAGTCCACATCTTGTGACGAAAATAGGTGAAAGGAATGAGGTGAACCGTGGATATTTATAGTGGAAGAGCGGATCGAAACGGATTGAGTTCTTTCACCAATCCTAACACGTGTTACAAAATTCAGTCACAGTGCGGAATCTGTCTTCCAATCCGAAGAGAGCTGCCTGTGACGTCATATTCCCTATATAGGTGCGCTAGCGTCTGTGCGCAGCGAATCAATGCGACAGAATTAGAACATGACGGAATCTAAGAAGACGATGAATTGGGGTGCACCGGCCGTGGCGACGAGGAGTGATGGCATATCAGCGGCTACCAAAGCAAACACGGTCCTACTTCCAGAACAGAACGACTTTAATTGGGATTTAGTGGATTTTCTCTCTTTTTAACAAGAATTTGTTCCGTTCCCAGCACCATCGCCACATTTTCCTTCTTTACCGTAGGTCGAGTATTTTAAAGAGGCAGAAAGAAGAATTGGAGAAACTTTTGCAACAGCAGAAAGAAGCAGAACAAGCTTTTATCATTCAACAGCAACAGGAAGAAGAAGAGCCAAGAAGAAAACGGCAGGAAGAAGAAGAAGAAGCAGAGAAGAAACAAGATCTAGGAGAGAAGGAGGACGGTGAAAGTCCAACAGTGACGGTACTCTTAGACATTTTGGCAGAGTTAAGGAGTCTGCAACAACTGTATCACTTCTTTAATACGACCCAAGAGAAAAAGACCTTCCCGGGCCAAACAGTCCAACCCCGTCCATACACCTACTACGCCTGAGATACCAACCCTAGTGATCTCTACCAAATCATCGACAAGAGACACGTTTTTCTTTGTGGTATATTCTCTGGTACAAATGTACAATTCAGTTCACAACACATCACTTTAAAGGTTCATCTCTTTCTTCTTCTTTGTCTTTTTTCACTCTCTCCATTTTTGAATTTCTTCACTGTCAAAGGGTTTTCCTCTTCTTCTTCCGAACTTTCTTCTCGTCTTCTTTTCCTCTCTTTCTTCTCTTTTCTGTACGTTTTTGGGTTCTTCCCTTTCGAAGGGTACCTCTTCTTCCTGTTCGGAACGCCTCCTCACCTTCTGCTCCTGTTGTATCATAGGGCAGTCTGAAGATAAATGTCCTTTCTCTTGACAATGATAACAGATATCTTGACTTTTGTCTCTTTTGACGCTTGTCTTGCTTTTTTTACGTTATGGAAATTCTGAAGATCAATGCCCTTTTTTCTGACAGATATAGCAAGTATCTTGACTTTTATCTCCAAAGGAGGGGAGTAGTCCGTCGGCGTCTCTGAAGAAAACATTCGTATGACACCTCACAATGCTCTGAACAGAAGTTCGATCTGTGTTGGCTCTTTCATCTTTCTGCTAGGATTGAGAGTGAAATGAATACTTGGAGGGAAGATACTAACCCTTTATATAGAAAAGACACTGACATTACATTGATATAAAGGGGATCATGGTGTTTAAAATGTAGTCATTTGACTTTTTGCACTTAAGATGAAACGATCGCATCATGTCGTGGTGAAAGGAGAAGAATGTAAGAGGCAGAAACGTGACCTATCGCCTCGCACCGTAGCTGAAGTAGTGGCTCAAATTCATGCCAGCGATTTCGAAGATGACATGAGTGAACCAAAATCCAGACTTAGAGAGTCTTCGTCAAACCAAAATTCACCACCAATAACCCCTCAAAACCACTACCACATTCGAGAGTCGGAAACACGCTCCTCTAGAAAATTTAGAACCACGGCCTACACGTACACGGCGAAGTTTCAAGATTTCAAGTCCGACGTAAGCAGAAGAGTTCATCACCGACTTGTGTGATTCTTTGTTAACCACTCTGAAACGACAATGTGAAGCCAAAAAATACGATCGCTTGAGACTTTCCATTTATCACGACAGTCTGAAGTCGCCTGTTTGGATCGAGTTTAGCAGCCCGGCAGAATTTACACCTTCCAAAGTCATCGACAAGGTTCAACACATACAGCAATCCAACGACAAGTTTCACATCACCGATGGAAAAACGATACTGTACATGACCCACGTTTCTCTTCCCAAAGGGAACGGACAACGCAGAAAAGTGTTATTGGTGGATGAACTTCGCAGCATTGTCCAAATTAAAAATCCTCAAGACGAGACGTGTTTAGCCAGGGCCATCGCGGTGGGACGAACGTACGCCGACAAGAACGACACGGTAGAACGGAAAAAAGCCTGAGAGAACAATCGACAATCGGACAGTGTCAATCAACTAGGAGAAGCAAAACTCCTGTTACAGCAAACTGGCCTATCTAAAGACACATCCTGTGGAATTCCTGAAATGCAAAAATTGCAAGACGTCTTGGCTCCATGCTACACCTTGAAAGTGCATCCTCAAGAAGTGGATGGACCTCTGTTTTTTCGAGGCAAAGATTTCAAAGACGGAAAATACATTCACGTCTATCATCACGATGAACATTTCGATATCACTACCAGTATCACCGGATTCCTGGGATATGGTTATTATTGTGAGAAACGTGACTATGGGTATAACAATCGAGAGCAATACAAGCATTGTGGATCGAAATGTGACGGATGTTTGGCCTCTAAACCCTGTCTTGACGAAGGACAAGAACAAGTGCATTGCCCAGCTCTTCAGCGCACTTTTGTCACCCCAACCTGTTATCAACAACATCTGAAGACGCAAGCTTCACAACAGAAAAGTTCTTGTCAACTGCTGATTTGTGCCCTACTTGTGGACAAGAGATACGTACCAACCGTGTCAAGGTGCACGTATCTTTAGGACAGAAGCGATGTCCTATTTGTCGACAAATCGTGGACTTGGAACACGAATGCTACAATCAAAAATACCAACCCCAACACGAGGAGGAAGAAGATGACCACAAGAAGAAAGGCAATTTCATTTTTTTTCGATTTCGAATGCATGCAAGAGACCAGCATTCACATTTCTAATTTCTGCGTGGCTCACCGAGCGTCCGAGAATTGCATCCAGGAGCTTATCGTTTGCCATTGCCCTCACGCTTTTTTGAGAGAAACATAGTAGCCTTGACGCAACTGGCAGATCCCCGCCTCAACACTCAAACCAAAAAGCAAATCATTTTGAAACCTGGAGGTAGCGGTTCTCTAGGAGGTGCCATCATTCGCTCCCTCTTAAAATGGGATCCCAATACCTTCAAAGTTCTCCACAAGAAAAAGCCACTACCCGACACCAACGGACCCAGAAGAAAATGACCAGTGGTGTCAAGACCAGGTCACAACCTCAGAAAAAGAAAAGTCCCCCCAAAAAGAAAAAGAAAAGCCCACAGAAAAGACCCCAGAAAACAGCTTCTTCCCACAAGAGAGGCACTGATGCTAGGTTGCAATCTTACATTCTCAAACCATGACCTGCAGCTACGGTGACCGCATCTCCAGTAGTTTCAGGTTCTTTCATTTCTCCGTTGCTTGTGATGCCAACCAAGCCCAATTTGACACCCGGTTTTCCTAATTTGATGAAACAATGGAAACGCGTGTCCCCAAGAACTTCTCCTCCAGCGGTGACACCCGCCTCCTCCTCCAACTCTTTAGCCGCTGAGGCAGCTGCTTACAAAGTGCCTGCCCCAATTTCAAAGTCCAAGAGATATCGGGCTTGTTAAAGAGCTTACTGGATTCATCCAAGGAAGAACTGTTCCGATTAAGTCCGTTGCGAACCCCTCCCCGACGCGTGATGTCTGTCATCAAGTTGATATGACGTAAAGACTATCAGTGGCGACGCATTCCACTATAAAAAAAGGCCTGAGTCAAACGATGGGATCAGTGTTTTTGTGCCCCTGAACGCCATAAAATGTCCCCTAAAAGAAGTGCACGCCAGTCTCGTCACCCGAGAAAACGCTTAGCGAAGCATCGAGGTCTACCCCAGAAAAGACACACTCGTCTAAAGAACAAGAGGAGTAATCAAAGGGGAGGATTGTTTGGCGATATGGGAAAAAAAGTCGTCACGTTTTTGACGAAGCGATAGTCCAAGAGTTCGTCAAAAAGACTGGTTACATACCCTTTGACCTACT